>JAKVQR010000396.1:0-14630 GCA_030462915.1 Petasospora meyerae
ATGAGAGTTCAGGTAGTGTGTAAATGTTCCTCTAGGACTACCCCAGGGCCCATGGCCAGGGTCAACCATGCTGACTCGGTATACCCACAGCTTGACCCGCGAACCACCATAGACTGACCCGGGCCGGCGGGGGTGCCTGCAATGTGCATCGGGCGACGGGCATCGGCCAAATGATTCGCGGGAAGTGCGGCTGCCGGCCATTTCCTTCAGTCCGATCCGCTTGCCGCCAAGACCGGATGTCATCGCATGGCTGATAAAGAACTTCATTGTTGATAAATAGAGACCACTTTGCAAACATTTTTGGTGACCTTTTGAGCTCAAATTTGCATTGACGGTTGCCCCATTGTGGAACTTAATGGCCACAGAACCAATAACCGGCATAATAACTCTGAACTCACCATGGGATTTCTCAAAGATCTTGCAAAGGGCATTCATCTGGTAAGTCTCCTGTCTACCCTCTACCCCCTTCTCCAACCCTTTGAAGTTTTTTACTTGATCCACATGTTGGGTTATTGGGAGGGTGTTGATAGTTTGTATCTGTCTATGGATCACACTAACATACCCTCTACCTATAGGGGCTCAAACTAAGCCAGAAACACATCGTCGACAGTTACGTCAAAGTGCCCATCGGGTTATTGATCATGCTTGGTGTGCTCTATGGCGTCAATGAAATCATCATCCTCACCACAATCAACTTCCCCAGCTCAGTCACATGTATGCTTCTCCTGTTCATATTCCTACTTCTGAGCTCGTGGCTCCTGGGAACGCACCGGACCTCCAAGATCCTTGATATCATCCAGATTCCAGCAGGCTTTGCACTTCGGTGGATCAATATTTTCTTCACTCCGGCGTTCATACAGCTTCCGCTTAGTGACTGGATCAGTGCAAGGGAGGCATTTCTTATCGCAGCGGTGTTTGTCTTTGGTTTCCTCATTGCAATGGCTACAATGGCCTACTTCACTGTTTTCCTACAGAAGGTCTTGAAAGTGGGGAGAAGATCAAATGTGGAAAGAGCGGACGAATTGGAGTTACAAAGCTCAGACTTGGGTGAGTCCTCCGCAGTGAAGGAGAGTCAGATTGTCTCCACAGCTGAACACTCTGATGATAACGCTTCCAGAAGCAGTGGCTCACCAGCGATTTCCAGATCCAACTCATTGGAGGTTCTACGATCACTGCAATCCCGTTCCCATCTTATGGACGTGCCACAGAATATCATTGACGACATCGCACATGGAGATGAGGATGACGCAGAGTACCAATACAGACGTTCCATAGAGCTATCCAAGATGACCACACGAAGAGATGCTATCGAACGTCAGCAACTACCGAGCCCGCCTTAGTCTCCAGGTGCCACACTTCCAGCGCCTTCACCAACTGCACAACTGATACGACCAAACAATCCAGGAGTCTCTCTCGAACTACCGAAGGCCAAAAAGCTCTTTTGCAAGAGAACCATTCTACTTCAGGACACTCAGGAGGAACGTCATATAGTGATTGGCCACTTCATTCAAAGAAACTTCGACTACTTGGTGCTGGCCATCCTTTTCATTGCATCTCTCCCAATCTACTACGCAGCAAATTATGCAATGTTCACACAGTTAAGTATTGCAGTAGCTACTTTCCTCTTGGTATTCAGAGCACCTGTTCGTCCTAAGATCAAAAGGTTCCTTCATCCTGTGCTCTGTTCTGTGATTATCTCATGGTTGTTCTTCTTGATCTTTTGCTCCATCAAGCACGATGGTTTCTTGGAGTCCATCAGAGAGTACAAGACCGGAAGAACTTATCTCAAACTCTTCAACCACAGCAATACCGACCAATGGCCAGGCGCAGGTGATGTGTTCTCCTCCTTGATGGACTGTGCCATTGTCTCTCTATCTATCCCCATGTACACATATAGAAGGGACTTGAAACGTCACTTCTTTGCATTACTCCCACCAATCTTGTTGATGACATTCTCCAACTTCTTCATCTACCCACCGTTATGTTATCACATCGGTATTTCACCAGAGAATGCTCTTGGATTTGCAGGTCGTTCTGTCACTTTGGCACTTGGTACTCCATTTGTCGATGCCCTTGGAGGTTCACAGCAGTTGATGGCATGTACAACGGTGCTTACAGGGGTGGTTGGAGCTTTGTCTGGACAGTTCCTTTTTGGACCTAAAGTGCTCCGTATCAGGGATGATGACTACGTGACAAGGGGTATTACGTTGGGGCTGAACTGTTCAGCTATTGCTACAGCACATCTGCTCACTATTGATCCAAGAGCAGGTGCTATGAGTTCGTTGGCGTTCACTCTATTTGGTACGTTTATGGTTATCTTGGGAAGTATACCGCCACTGGCAAATGTGGTTAGAGGCTGGGTAGGTTTATGACCATTCTATTTATCTCATCAACATTATACACGTCTTCTTTTGAATGTTTCAAGCAAGAATCTCATCAACAAAAGCCTTTGTGTCCTCTGCTCTCATGAGAGCCTCTCCCACAAGGAATCCGTGGACGTCTTCACCATACTTCTTAGCATCGTTTCCAGAAGTGATACCGGAGAGGGCGATGAGCAGAGTGCCCTGTGGAGTCATATCGGTGAGAGATGAAGTGGTATTGAGGTCAACGTGGAAAGAGTGCAAGTCTCTGTTGTTAACACCAACAACCTTTGGATGCAGAGCCAGTGCTCTTTGGTATTCCTCCTTAGAGCTGACTTCCACGAGAGGCTCCATACCAAGCTCAACAGAGTATGTGTAGAGTCTCTTCAGCGTAGCATCGTCGAGCATCTTGACGATCAACAACACAGTGTCGGCACCGGCGAGTCTGGCCTCCAAAATCTGGTATTCGGAGAAGATGAACTCCTTTCTCAACACAGCTGGTCTGTCTTCCAAGTTGTTGATCACCTGGCGCACGTTCTTCAAGTCGTCAAGAGATCCCTTAAACCAGTGTGGCTCTGTCAACACTGAGATCGTGGAGGCACCGGCCTTGGCGTAGTTGAGTGCCTGAGCAGCGGCATTGGCTTGCAAATCGATTGGACCCTTGGATGGAGAAGCTCTCTTCACTTCAGCTAACAATGCCTTCTTTGGAGCGTTCTTCTGTAGTCTAGCGTAGAAATCGATCAATGGTGGTGCAAGGCCCAAGTCGTAGTTCTTCTTCAAATCTTCGAATGAGTAACCTGGGATCTTCTGTTGCTCTTCGACGTCCTTCTGTCTTTGTTCGTAGATCTTGTCGAGGATGGACTGCTTGGACTTCTTTGGAGATGACTCTTGTTCTTGAGCATCCTTCTGAGCCTCGGACTCGTCCCAGTAGGCGTTTCTGTAAGCCAAGATGTTTCTCATCATCAAATGACCTTCCTCGGTGAGGATACTCTCTGGGTGGAACTGGACACCTTCTATTGTGTACTTCTTATGACGGACACCCATAATGATACCTGAATCGGTTCTGGCTGTGACTTCGAGCTCATCAGGCAAGGAGATGGCAGTACCGGCAAGGGAGTGGTATCTTGTAACTGCGATTCCCTGTGGGACGTTCTGGAACATACCTTTGCCGTCGTGTGTGATGGTGGATGTCTTGCCGTGAACGATCTCACCAGCGTATGAGACTTCACCACCAAAGACGGAGAACATACACTGCTGACCCATACAAACACCAAAGATCGGTTTCTTTCCGGCAAAGTACTTGATCACATCTCTGGAGATACCTGAGTCCGTGAGTGGATGGCCTGGTCCCGGGGAGATGAGGATGATGTCTGGGTTGAGTTTCTCCACTTCATCGACAGTGATCTTGTCGTTTCTAAAGACATCCACACGGGCGCCTTCTTGACAAAGGTACTCGTACAGGTTCCAGGTGAAGGAGTCGTAGTTGTCAATGAGAACGACGTATGCCATTGTGTGTTTGGTTGGAAGTCGGTGTATAAAGAGCTTCTAGCCAACAATGATGGATGTGACTAATCTTTCCAGTCTCGAAGGGCCTCTGTCGAATGAGGTTGGCGATGGGTCATTTTGAGGTGTCTGGATGTTATTGGTATGAGGTTACCCGGATGTCGCGAAACTGTTTGATGATTCCGTGTGAAGGTCTGGACGCGTCCCTTCCCTTTTTTCATAACACGTCAAAACAAGGAAAGGCAGCCCCCCACTGATCTGTTCAATTTGAGAGCATTTCTATCATCAAACAACGAAAGAAAGATGTCGATGTCATCTGCTGCCCTGAGAAAGAGAAAGACCTTGAAGAAGGGTATCCAATTCACCCTGATGGTCGTGGGCCAGTCGGGAACGGGTAGATCCACTTTCATCAACTCCCTATGTGGACAAGAGGTGGTTGACACGTCGAGCACAGTGCCTGCCCCAACTGACAACTCCGAGGACCGTGACTTCCATCTCAGAGAGGAGCAAGTGGAGCTGGAGGATAACGAAGGTGTGAAGATCTCTCTCTCACTCATTGACACACCGGGCTTTGGTGACTCCTTGGACAATCTCAAATCGTTTGATATCATCACAGATTACATCAAGCACCAGTACGACGAGGTGCTTGTGGAGGAGAGCAGAGTGAGAAGAAACCCAAGATTCAAAGATTCCAGAGTACACGCAGTGATTTATTTCATTACCCCTACTGGCCATGGACTCAGAGAGATGGATGTGGAGTTGCTCAAGAGACTCTCTGGCTTGGTCAATGTCATTCCAGTTATCAGCAAAGCGGACTCCTTGACCCGTGAGGAGCTCATCCTCAACAAGAAGCTCATCTTGGAAGATCTGAAACACTACCAGATTGAGTACTACGACTTCCCATACGACTTGGAGAACGATGACACAGAGACCATTGACACCAACTCATACCTCAGATCGTTGATTCCATTTGCAGTTGTGGGGTCCAACCACGTCTTTGAAATCAACGGGGAGCTTATCAGAGGAAGAAAATACCCATGGGGATTCATCAACATTGAGGATCATGAGCTTTCGGACTTTGTGATATTGAGAAACTTGTTGCTCATCTCGCACTTACAAGACTTGAAAGATTACACACATGAGATTTTGTATGAGAAGTACAGAACAGATGCACTCAGTGGAGGTGGATTGCCAGATCATTTGCAGAGTCAACTTGCCCCACCACCAGGAGGATTCGGTACTCCATCGTTGGCTTCTCCATACATCAAGCAAGAAGGCGCTGATTCCGCAGCATCTATCCATTCGCCTGCTTTAAACAACCACAATGACACATACTTGGCACGTGAAGAACAGATTAGATTGGAAGAAGAGAGACTTAAGGCATTTGAAGAAAGAGTTCAGAAGGATTTGATGCAGAAGAAGAAGGAACTCATGGAAAGAGAACGTGAATTGAGAGAGATCGAGGAGAGATTGGAGAGAGAGGCCAAGATCAAAAGAGAAGCCGCTGCCGGTGCTGTTTGATATTTGGATGTGAGTTATGAAGTACTACCATATTGAATGTACAAATACGATTGATCGAATCTGCACATCAATGAAGTGGAGACATACGCGTAACCCTAAACTCTTGTATGTCCGGATGTAGTATTTTTCGCGAACATCACCTTCAAGCTGGCTATAATTTTTCCGTTCTTTTCTTCGCCGTTCTCTTCTTCAATTCCCTTTCTTCATCTCTTAGAAGCCAACAGCTCTATTGATCAAACCAGGATACAAGCCATTCACGGTTACTCGAAGAGATCTCTTGTTCAGGAGAAGAGGGGTGTTTCTTGTGCTTTTTTATACATCCGGACAGACGGAGGAAATGGAGAGTTGATGGGAGTCTTCAACCAACCTTTGTGTTTTACATGATGAGTATCAAGATAGGGACAACTGAGCTTTATGCTTGAAGAGAAAAGTCTTATGCAAGTTTTTAGTAGAACTTTTGCACCTCTGATTTACACAGGATTGGTTGTTGCTACGTCTACTTCGAACTTCACTTCAGTGTCGAACAAGGATCCCATTGAAGAGAGTATACAGTAACAATTGAATAAGAGGAAATCACTCAAACAAACCGATCGAGGTAGACTTCAGACACTCAAGAAGGCATCAGACTGGGCGTTGTATCTGTGACCAACAATCTCTGTGCCTTTCAAGATAGCAGAGATCTTCTCAAACTCCTCGTCACTAAGCTGAACCTTGGCGAAGTTCTCCTGCACTCTGGCAACCGAGGATGAGGAAGGGATCGGGATGATAGCAGGGAACTTGATACCATCGATAGTCTTACCGCCGTGGTACTTCAACCAAGCGAGTGCCAGCTGGGCTGTAGTGACGTTTCTCTCCTTGGCAATTGCGGTGAGCTCGTCCACAACCTTGAGGTTCTTCTGGATGTTCTCCTCGCTGAATCTCTCAAAGTGGTGTCTGATGTCGCCTTCTGGAATATCAGACTTCTTCTTGATCTCACCAGTCAAGAAGCCTCTGGACAATGGGGAGTAGGCAATGATTGGGATTCCCAACTCACCGGCAACGCCAATGGTGCCGTTCTCAACACAGTCTCTAGTGAAGAGGGAGAACTCCACTTCGGCACCAGCTGGTTTGTGCTTGGCCAACTTGGAGAACTTTGACAGAGTGTCACCACTGACCTCAGAGAGTGTGTATGCCTTGATCTTACCTGAGTCAATGGCATCGTCTAGAGCAGCAGCGGTCTCCTCGAATGGAACGTCTTTGTTCAATCTGGCTGGCTCAAAGATCTCCAAGTCTGGGATGTACTTCAAGACGTTGTCAATGGACTTGGCAATACCCTCCTTGGTTGGCTCTGGGGTAAGGTCTGCAGAGATGGCACCCTTGATGGAGATCACTGCATGTTGTCTCTGCTCTGGATACATGGCGAAGAAGTCTCTGATGTACTCCAAGTTGATGCAGTTTGGACCGTAGAATTCACCACCGTTGAAAAGGGTCTTCTTAGGCAAGTTCATCTTGATGGCCTCGTTCATGGCTGCGAATGCGGTCTCTTTGGCAACTGGCTGTGGTCTCCAGGTGAAGTTCATGGTACCGAGACCTTCCACGGCGACGTCAGAGAGAATAGATGAGGACATTGTTGGTTGTTGTTGTTGATTTGGAATTTCAATTGCTTGAGTTTGTTACTGTGGTGGTTGTAAGGATTATCAACGAGATGGTGTGAGTAGAGGGGTATCCTTTGCCCTATTTATACACATCAGACGTCAACACCCGTTAAGCAGTGTGGTGAAGCCTATTTCGAGGCCGGTTGCTAAATATTCGTGGCTGATTGCTAGATACGCTTCACAAACAGCGAAAATGTGGGTCGAAGCTGGGAAATGATCCATCAAAGGTCTGGGGTTGACGGGAAATAACGGCCGAGAGGTGATCAAACAAGTAATATTCGCGGATTTCTGGTACGGGCAGGTGCATATCGAGGAGCCCGACTCGACGGATAAGGGATGAGCTGTGGATTTCAACTATTTGATTGGATAAGTCGATGAATTGTGGGTAGATTAGGGGTAAATAGGTTTTTAATCATTCATATGTGTTTTCTGTTTCATTCCATGTTCTTTTTTCTAGACTTTTTCACTGAATTCAGTAGCATGATCTGCCTTCTTCTCAGGTCGGCGTACTCCCTCCATCCGTACTAGATCTACAACCCCTAGATCTCAGACAAAATTTGATTATATATAACTTGACATTGAGACGCATATATACTAATTAAATGGATGTATGAGCCTCCCAGTTTGAAGGAATATCGTGCCACACTTCAATCGGTCTTGGACTGGGTAGGAGTCTGGTACTTGGAGTTCTTGACAAACTTGACTCCTGACAATCTTCCCTCAGAGAACAAGTCACGCTTGACAAGGAACTCTGGTTCAACAAGCTTTGGCCAGTACACAAACTACATGCCGTTCTTCATCATGTAGTTGAGGGAAAGTCCCCATGTGGCCAAGCACGATGAAAGCAGGAACAGGTTCTTGAAGCTTGAAAGTGCACCTCTTGGGAACAACAACGTGGCAAAGAACAACACCGAAGAAGCCAAGAAGATGTATGGCATTGCCTGGATGAGTGGTGGTCTTCTGTCCTGGAATGGAGACTCAACAGCTTCGAAAGGAGAGAAGTTACCAAGGAAAAGATCGAACGAATCCTGTCTAGGACCATCACGAAGGTTGTTCTTGTAATATCTTGTGATGGAGTTGAGCAAATCGTTCAATGCACCTTGCTTGGTTCTCTTACCGGTTCTTGTGTAGTCAGTCTTCAAGGCACCTGTGCCCGAGTATGACTTACTGACAGCGTCGGCGTTGTCAGCCCAGATGTTTTGGAACTTGAAGAGCAAGAGCTTATCGTTCTCCCAGATCTGACCAGGGTTCAACACACCAGCGATCTCAAACTGTCTCTGAAGCACCCAGTGTGCCAATGTGGATTGGACCACGTTGGTTCTATCAAGACAGTCCATACAGTTTGTACGCACCACAGAGGTCTGCTTCTTCAACACTTCCAAAGAGCCATCCACTCTGCGCTCGTGGTAGAAGTCCTCGTTGGACAACCCGAGCTGCACCAAATGGTCGATGAGGATCTTCACTCTGTGCCACTTCAAGTTTCTGCACTCGTGATGGTAATCGAAGTACACGTAGTGTAATCTGGAATCGCCTAAGGCGTTGACGATGTTCTCATAGGCGTTCTTCACAGGGAACTCGTAGCCCTTGGAGTTCACCAAGTTCACAAGATAGTTGTCACCGTACAATGCAATCTGCTGGTCAAAGTGCTTTCTTGCGGCTTCCAAAGGAGGTTCTCCGATGCTGAGGTCTGGTTTGTACTTCAGATTGTTGACCTCTGCCCAGTAAACAGGCACCGAACCTCTAGTCTGGACATAACTGTACGTCTCATATGCACCCTTGGCGATGTGAGTGATCAAGATCTGCTCTGTTTCGTTGTAGTTGGCGACGTTTCCTTCGGCATCGATACCACGACGGAAGTAACGGGTACCGGCTCTAAGTCTGGATCTTCTGGTGATGATACCGAAAGAAATCGACTTGAGATTGGTAGTAGTGTTCACAATGTTCACGTATCCATAGATCAATGGGATCACAAATGGGTTCACACTGGCATCTGTGTTGGCCAGGTTCATCAACTCCTCGGCAACGTAGTAGTTCCAGAAGAATCTCTTATCTGCTGTCTTCCATGCCGGTTGTGGTGGGCCTTGCTGGGAAATCTCAGAGAGTCTCTGGTGTGAGTTTGTGATGTCGTAAGTGTAGGAGAAGTACAACTGGGCGGCATCCAAGTGGAATTTGAGCAACTCCAAGTACTTGAGCTCATCGTCGTCCTTAAGGAATGATTGGGACATTGGAAGCACTTTGTACTCCACGACTTTATGAAGCGACTCGTGACGGATCTGACCCACCTCTTTGGTCTTGGAGGCCACAATGATGTATCTGGAGGAACGAAGTCTTATGACACCGATGATGGCGGCAATCTGGGTGATTCCTGTGACGGGGAACAGCTCCGGTTGAACAACTTGGGACCCATTTGGACCGATCTGAAGCACCGGAGAGGCGCCATTGGAGAGCTTGAAGAGATAAGCATCGCCCTGTTTGGCGTAGAGAAGAGGAGCAGCCATGGTTTCGTGCAGTGAAATGGCAACTTAAACCGCCGTTTCTGATGTTGTTAAGGGGGGGAAAGATTCGTGGTAATGTGTTTGGGATTGTTGACACCGCGCGTAATTCTCCAAGGTGGATCCGCGCCTCGATTCGGGATCTTTCCGGGGTATCTTCTACCCTCGGAATTCCCGATACGGACAGGGCGATTGGGAGATTTCCCCAGGAGACACATCAACAGCTTATTGCCACCCATCGAAGAGACGATCAATCAAGACCATCACGCCCCATTGAGACTCAGCAGTGGCTTAACGAAGCATTTGATACATTGAGATACGAGAATGTCGCAGTACAAACTTTCAGCGACGCTGGCAGGACACAAGGCCGATGTCCGAGCAGTGGTGGCCCCATACAACGACACCATCATCTCCGTTTCCAGAGACAACACGGTCTTGGTGTGGACCAAAGACGGGCTGTGGAACTCCAAACTCAACTTCATGTCTGCTGGGTTTGTCAATTCCGTTGCATTCGATGACAAAACATCCTCGATTGTCTCAGGTGGACAGGACAAACTCGTCAACATTACAGATCTATACTCCGCTGATCTGGACCCAAAGTTCGTTTTGATCGGCCATGAGTCCAACGTCTGTTCCCTCGATATAAAGGACAGTGAGATCATCAGTGGCTCCTGGGACACCACAGCTAGAGTGTGGGAGAACAACGTGCTCAAGTATACACTGGAGGGACACAGTGCGTCTGTATGGGACGTCAAGATCCTTGGAGATGAACGCTACTTAACGTGCTCAGCTGATAAGACTGTGAAGATGTGGCACAAGAGCAAAGAGTTGAAGACGTTTGTTGGACACTCTGATGTTGTGAGAGCATTGGCCCTTCTCCCAGATGGCGTGGGTTTCGCAAGTGCATCCAATGACGGAACAGTGAGACTCACCACGTTTGATGGACAGCTCATTCAAGAACTCGTGGGACATGAGTCTTTCGTCTACACCGTGAAGATCCTCGACAACGGCGATATTGTGACAGGAGGTGAAGACCGTACGATCAGAGTCTGGAGAGACGGTAAGGCCATCCAAGTCATCACACTCCCATGTGTCTCTGTGTGGTCTGTTGCTGTTCAACCAAACGGTGACATCGTTGCAGGTAGCAGTGACGGAATGGTTCGTGTCTTCACCAGAGATCCATCCAGATTTGCGCCTGATTATGAAATTGCGGAGTTCAACAAGGCCGTGGAGTCTATGGCACTCAGTGCACAATCCTTCGACGAGTCAAAACTTGCAGACCCTTCAGTGTTGCAATCTGAAGGAAGTAAAGAGGGACAAGTGGTTGTTGTCAAGTCTGCCACGGGAATCAACGAGGCCTTCCAATGGACTGAGGGCAAGTGGACCAAAGTTGGTGAAGTTGTCAGTGGTGCCACATCAGATCAGAAAAAGGAGTACAATGGTAAGATGTGGGACTATGTGTTCGATGTTGACGTTCAAGAAGGAGCACCTCCTCTGAAACTACCATACAACACAGTGGAGAACCCATACGTTGCAGCCACGAGGTTCTTGGAAGCCAACGACTTACCACACTCATACACTGAACAGATCGTTGACTTCATTGCCAAGAACACACAAGGTGTCACATTCAACCAATCCTCTGAGGTCACCAATCCTTATGCCGACAAGAGACGTGCTAAACTTGTTCCTCACTAGGAGTACCTTGGATTCACAACAGATAACCACGAGGCCATCATGAAAGGTATCACCAAGTTCAATGAAACTGAGAAGACGTTTGATGCCACACAACTTGCTCAGATTGCATCGGCTTTTAAGTCTGCCGACACACAATTCCTCATCTAGACGTCAACCATTATCATACAAAACTGGGCCAATCCATTACCGGGCTTTGACGTTGCTAGATTGGTGATGTCCAAACTAGTTGACCCACCTACCGAGTTGTTACCTCTCTTGTTCGACAAAGGACTGGATCCTACCCAACCGACCATTTTCTTCATGACATTGAGAACCATTTGCAACATCTTCTTGAATGCCAAATGGGGTGAGGCCATCATTACCGACGTGGGGATCGCCGCACGTATCCTCAACATCCTTGGATTCACTGTGGATGCCGGTAAGCATTCCACTAACGTTGCCAATGCAATGGCAACAGTGGTGTTGAATTACTCCGTATATGCTTCAAAGTACAAGTCTGCAAAGATTGGCTCACTTGTGGCCACTACCTTGAAGGCTAAATGTCCAGAGATTGCTGCTGTTTCTTCAGAGGCTGCTTACAGATTGACCGTGGCATACGGTAACATTGTCTATGTCGATTCCACTGCTAAAGCTGACTTTGAGTCTTTCAAGAAGGTGATCAAATACAATGAGCAGAGATTCAAAGATGTGTTTGAGGATATCTCATAGCTATAAGTAACATATACCTGCTAATAAAAGAGTGTCGATTGGATGGTATAGTTAGTTCGCGGTCTCAAGCTGCCAGTCTGAAGAAAAGAGCTTCTTTGATCTGTAGCTAGTCACTAGTCGTGAAATTAAGATCAAATCATACGCTCACAAACTTACTCTGAATGTGTTTAGGTGCTGTTAAAGATTGTGAAGCCAGTCGGTGTCAACTCCTATATTGTGAGTGCTACATAACCATACTGCCATCTTTGTACGTGACACGTGGTGCAACTGTGACTCATCACCGTAGAAACTGTTATCTTTCTGCAGTCATGTCAGGATTAGGCAAATTGGCTGCATAATTCTAGTCCGAAGGGGTGGCGGGTGCAAAACTCCGAACCATTTCAACCAGAGAACACTAGACGTAGTCACTACCGTTACTATAACTACGCACTGTTTACCGATCGGTATGACCGTTATCAACGCTAGACGCCCTTACCGGGTGGAGAAGTCAAAGAGAAAGAAGAACAGTTATTCCAGGAAGTGGAAGAAGTCGAAGAAGCAGGTATCTTCAAAGCTCAAACCCTCAGGTCTTAACAGCGAAGTTTCCAAGCTTGATGGAGCCATTGCAAGGAATGTGAAGCCTCCTAGACGTCGTGCAAACCGTCGTCAAAAACGTCGTGAAAGACAACGTGAAAGACGTCGTCGTGGCTCTACAACCTCAGTGGAGTCTGAGTCTGAATCGTCTGAGGAAGAGTCTGAGGAAGAGTCTGAGGAAGAACCGAGGGCGTATGAAGTGATACCAGTGGCTGACGTCAATATTGTTGCCAGTGTGGATGAATTCGAACTTCAGGATCGTCATCACTCTTCAGCAACAGTGGAGGTGGAGTCTGAGTTTGAGTCGTCTGAGTCTTAGTCTTAGTCGTCTGAGTCTGGATCTGAGTCCGAGTCCGAGTCTGAGTATGAGTCTGAGTGTGAGTCTGAGTGTGAGTGTGAGAAAGAACCGAGTGTGACACCAGGTGCTCCCATCTATGGCTAGCCACAGTATCCCGTGATGAATACCGAGTTCACTCCTCCTCATGTGCCAGAGCAGTATCCAATGACTCCCCATCATCACCCAATGCAGTATCCAAGAGCTTCTCTTCAGGTGCCAGAGCAGTATCAAAGAGCTCCTCATCGTCATCCTCAGTCTTATCCCGATGTGTCTATGCAGTATCCAAGAGATCCTCCTCATCACCAGTCTTCTCCTCATATGCCAGTGCAGTATCAAAGATCTCCTCCCCATGTGCCAATACAGCATCCAAGAGCTCCTCCTCATATGCCAATGCAGTATCCAAGAGCTCCTCATGATCACATGGCATATCCTCATCACAGGCCTCATGTCATCCAGCCCCCATACCAACAACCTCCATCTCCTCTTCCGTCTCCTCCTCCTTCCCCTCCGGCCATGCGCCCCTCAATCTCAGCTGCTTCAAAGACAAGGAAGAAGTGCGACGCTTCACAAGCACACACAGTTGTCCGTACATCTTTGAGAGGGAGTCAGGCGCTCTCCAAATCGGGCTCTGCATCTGTGGTACCTGTGGATGCTGTCAGAACTGTTACCAGTGTGAATGAATCTGAATTCCAGGAAACATCTGATTCGGATTCGGTGGAATATGAGGATTCTGATGATAGTCCAAGTGAGATGGAGGAAATCGAGACACCTGTCATTCAACAGACTGGTGGAGTGGATGCTACTCCCCTTGATCCAAACGACCCGTTCTATGATGATGTTGTGCCTAGATGCGTCACTTCTCGACACACACCATATCGCTGCAGCTTCGAATCGACCAATGGCCATTCTTCAGATGGAGCCGAACCGGGTAGGCTTGTTAAGGTGAAAATGTTCAACTACCCTCGATACAGTTCGAGCATATACCATGAACTTGCCGGGCCATTGACTAAACTGGAAGACCCGGACGATAAGTTTATCCTTTGGTAGGGAGCTGTTTTTGACATTGAAGATATCAGAAGAGTAGTGACTTCCACTCACGACAACTCATACTTCGGCTGTTCGGACTGTCTTCGCTCTGTCAACTCTGTCTTCCGATTCAGAGGACATACATTTTCATGTTGTTTTGCATCCCGATTCCCACGCAATGAAGATGGTAAGCCGGTAGATACACCAGAGTTAAGGATCAAATTTGATGAGGAATGTGGGAAAACTCTACCACGGATCATGCTTAGGCTCAAGACGAAATGGGGTGATAAGATATTCGTTACTCTGTTCAAAGGTCCCTACGAGGCTTTGCTTGGACTGCATCTTCTGCAACTCACTTACGACGAATTCATTCAAAAGCGGGTACACCACAACGATCAGTACTACAAATGGTTGGAGAGTTTGCACAGGAGGTCATCAATCACCCTCTCTTTGGAGCGGAACGAGCTGTAGCGACACCCTAGCCCAGACTACTCAGTCAGTATAGCTGAGATTACATTCACTGCTTGGGAGAGCCCCTCCAAAAGAGAGCTCTACTTTGAAGAATGAGATACATTCATGTCGGTTTGATTTCTACATCTTTCAATAGGTTTGGGTAGAAATAGAACGAAGGCCAAGTTTGGTACTTCTCCACACTGTTGGCTAGGTGATAGTGATCAAAAAAAAAAAAAAAAAAAAAAAAACGGGCGTACACATCAAACGTTTGTGGGAGAAAAGGAAAAAAACCAAAGTAAAAGTACCAAAAAAACATAAAAACAAAAAA
>JAKVQR010000397.1:0-14319 GCA_030462915.1 Petasospora meyerae
TGATCCCACATGTACACCATCTGATCCTTACCATCCTGTGATTTCTTGTTCACCTCATCCATGAAAGTTTGGAGCATAGCAAATGAATGAGTGGATTCCTCTTTGAACTTTTGTGAGAGCACGGTGTACTCCCGTAATACATCTATCACCTTCTCATAGTGTTCAGTGACACCAAGAAACAAGTCCCAGATTTCCTCTTTCTCATAGTTGAGTGATTCCTGTAAGCAAATGTCTCCAATACTCTGATAATAACCACTGTATGTTGTCCACCATTGGCTTCTTGTTTCCATTGCCTTGACGCAGCTCTTGTAGTCCACACTATCCCCTCCAAAGAAACTGTACCCTGCTTTCGTCTGACACTCACTTGGATAGGATACTTGTGACACTTCAAATTCACACACTGACAGTTTAGCAGCAGTAGTGGATCTCAGTTCTGATGGCAAATCGTTAATGGATTTCTTCAAGCACTGAGGAAGAATCGGTTCCAGTGCCGATCTGACACATGAGTTGTCCAGTTCAGGCTTGGTGTGAAAGAATGCTACCTCACGGTTCTGGGTGGAGAGGTTATTGAATCTGTTGAGAATGTCATTGATGCTGTAACTTTGAATCTCCAATGGCTCCTTGTTGTTCCACGATGTGAAGATATCAGCTCTAGTTGTGTGCACCAACAGTGCCAGGGCAAGCGTCGCCTTCATTGTGGAATGGTGTTATGTGTCTGACATATTGAGGAATCTTTGTGTCAGGAGGAGGTCTATATAAACATATAGCAACTGCTGGTGAGTTATATATCTCCTGTATTCATCCCTAGATACGGGTAGAAGATTTGTTTCATCACAGTTACACATCACATTTTGGGATACAAGGTACCCGCTAGTGCAGCATTTCCTGAAATCGCGGGTGCAACAGAAGAGCTACACCCCCATAGCTTCCACTTCTACACTCTCAAGTAAATAATCAATAAAGTCGTAACAGATTTTTATGTACCATGAATCGTTATTCAATAAGAGGTCATTTAGAAGACATCACCGTGGTCAAACATGGCGTTGGCAACCTTAACGAAACCGGCCAAGTTAGCACCCATGACAAGAGATGGAAGAGCCTCCTTGTTGGTCTCCTTAGAGTACTGAGTGGCGTACTCAATAGACTGGTTGAACAAGGCAATCATTCTCTTGTGCAACTCCTCGTCAACCTGCTCAGCGGTCCACTGCATTCTCTGAGAGTTCTGGGCCATCTCAAGAGCAGAGACAAGAACACCACCAGCGTTGGAGGCCTTACCTGGACCGTACCAGACGGCTGGGGCAGAGGCAGCAGCAGTAGCGACACGCTCACCCTCGAAGACGTCAATGGCCTCCTGGGTGGAACCCATGTTGGAACCCTCAGCAACGTACTTACAGCCAGCAGCAACAAGAGCCTTAGCCTCGTCACCGGAAACCTCGTTCTGGGTGGCACATGGAAGGGCAACGTCGACCTGACCGACAAGAGTCCATGGTCTAGCACCGTCAACGTACTTGACAGAAGCCTCGGAGAAAGAGGAAGCCTCGCCAATGATCTCAGAGAGAGACTTGAACTTGAGCTTAGCAGCCTGGATGTCGAAGACCTGCTCCTTGGTGATACCAGTCTCAGAGATGATGGCACCCTTGGAGTCAGAGAGAGAAACAACGGTACCACCGAGCTCAATGACCTTCAAGGCAGCGTACTGAGCAACGTTACCGGAACCGGAGATGGCGACTCTCTTACCCTTGAAGTCCTCCTTGTTCTGAGTAGCGTACTTAATCATCTGCTCAGTGTAGTAGACCAAACCGTAACCAGTAGCCTCAGATCTGATCAAAGAACCACCCCAGGTCAAGCCCTTACCGGTAAGGACACCCTCCCAGGAGTTTCTGATGGCCTTGTAGGCACCGAAGAGGTAACCGATCTCACGACCACCGACGTTGATGTCACCAGCTGGGACATCGGTGTCCTGGCCAATGTGTCTGGACAACTCTCTCATGAAGGCAACACAGAACTTTCTGATCTCGTTGTTAGATCTGCCCTTTGGGTTGAAGTCGGAACCACCCTTACCACCACCAATTGGCAAACCGGTAAGAGCGTTCTTGAAGATCTGCTCGAAACCGAGGAACTTGAGGATGGACAAGTTGACGGTTGGGTGGAAACGGAGACCACCCTTGTATGGGCCAAGGGCGGAGTTGAACTGAACTCTGTAACCTCTGTTGACCTCGAGCTCACCCTTGTCGTTCTCCCAGACAACTCTGAACTGGATGATTCTCTCTGGAATCTGGATGACTGGAAGGACCTTCTCGTACTTTGGCTCCTTCTCGAAGAGGGAGGAGGCCTTAAGGGTGGAGTAGACCTCGTTAAGGGCCTGTTCGAATTCTGGCTCGGATGGCTGGACCATTGTGTATGTGTTGTATGAAGTTGTGGATGGGGAAATTGAATCGAAGGTGTCGTGGAGGAAGTGAAATTTTTCAAGTGACACCCAATGGCTTTTATATATGTCTTCGAACCTCCGCTGCCGGCGATGTCGACGAACTGCCACACCTCACACACTAGTCATCCGCCAATGTGGCAAGTAAATCCTATGGGCGTACGATGGCCGGTTTTATTGAGATTCTCGAACGGTGATTGGCCGCAGATTAGCGGAAAAGGAGAGAGTCACATCATTACGCCGGTGTGGCCCTTCCCGATTTCTAGCACGATGTACATGTCGGTAACGGCCTCAAGATCACTGATCACCAATTGTGAAGAAAAGGAGTCCTACGCTTTTGTGGAGGTCACTCTCTAACCAGAAGAATCGTACGAGAGGTCAATTGATCTAGTGCTCGTTACTGCTTACTTGTTTGAAGATGGACCTATATAGATATGAGAGGTAACCACCTCCGGAGAAACTGGATGGCCGGTGTTCGTGGAGCATAGATGCCCACGAGCTTATTACGCTTATACTATACCAAATATGACCAAATTATAATACCCCTCATTACTCCATTGTTCTATGATGTTCCTTGAAGCTCCAAATCGTCGAGATTTTGAACTGGAAAGACGTTAAAATCGTTATCTGGCCGTGTCTTGAGTCTCGGGGAAGTGAGTTGGAGAACCCCGTGGGATATAGCGTCGACGACGTAACTCCTGGATTTTTGCAATTTCCACTCTATACGGTCATGAACTCTGCGCTTGATCTCACAAGTGAAGCTGTATCCTTTACACATGAAAGATCATTGAAAAACATTGAATATGTTTCATTGTACTAGTCTTGTTTTACACCATCGTAGTAGCCAACGGTGTTCTCCGTGGCTCGGAGCTCCCCAAATCGTGTTATCCATCAGCCTTAAAAGGTCGACGTCGACCGTTCGTGAAGAGAAGTTGCAGAGGGTATGTAGATACTAGAAACGCTGGCCCTCGGCGAGAAACAGTGCACTTGCAAAAGAAAATCGAGGGGAAAATTGGGTGTCATCTTCTCCAGCAATTATTGGGGAGTCATCACTGCAAGATAAGCTCCATGAACACGGATAAGATAAAGATAAGACTCGCAAATCCACATCGATACTTTCAATTGGCGTCACATAGCCATCCTTTAGCGTACACGGTGACGTATCCTGTGGTACGCTTTCAGTACCTTGTTCTGATCTCCTTGTTCAGTGAAAAATGACGATCTGGCAGCTTCATCAGATGTTCGAAGTTCGTCATAAAGCCGAGAGCTGGCAGCGCTAAACCCGGTTTTGGCGAAAACTGGAGAACCGATCTCTTATCAGTTCGATCAGTAAGTAAGTCAGTGCTCGATATGACGTAGTCATGCCCTTTGTGCTTGACCTGATTTGAATCATGGTTGACGAACATATACGTAATCCAACCTCCAGTTCACTACTGCGTAAGAAAGATCATTTAAGGTTGGCACTTTTTTTTAGTTAGCACAGTGACACTAGCACATCGGAATAAGCACGGCACTTCTTCAAAGGGATAAATCCGTAACACGTTGGTGTCAAAAAGAAATAACTCCGGGACAGTTAAGGTTTCGCTGCCTCGGATGTGTGCAACCGAAAGAGTACCGCGATTATTTCACCCTCGGTATAACACGTGCTGCTTTGATCGGATTTGGCCTTGAAATGGCCCATGATTGGGCTTCGAGTACGTACTCACATCGCAGTGACTTTCAGGAAGATGATACGTTATCATTGCATCTCCATTACCCCCACGAGATTCTCGAAACAAAAACAATGACGATCATCAATAGAGACAGAACTGGTAACAAAATATCATGGTCTCGCAATGGGTTCATCGCCTACGCAGATTTGACAGAGACCACCAATCTCTCCATCACAAAGTTTGAGTCCATACAAGGTGTGTCATGGCGATTGGCTCCCAAAACTGCATATTCGGTTATGCCCGCTGCTGCTGCACCTAAACAGACAATTCGCCCACTATAGACCCTCAATTGGTCCCCCAATGGTAATGACCTGGCCGTTATTGATCAACAAGGATGCCTCACTATCATTGGTACAGGCTTGGTCAAGAAAGGTTCGCAGTATCACCAGTCTTGTTATGAGGACATCGAGGTTCTGTATCAGGATGACACTTCCAAGACTGAAGGAACAGATGTGAGTTCTATCAACAGCAGTGTGGCATTTAAGTGGCTTAGTCTGGACAAACCAATTATAGTGAACAGTCCTGCGGTGTTGACAGGTGATAAGCCCACATACACAGTTCATCAGTACAAGAGCTATGGTTGTTTACACCCAATACAGGGCAAAATGGGATGCTTCGTGGTGAGGAAAGCAGGTGTGGTTCACATGTACTATCAATCTGCTGGAAGTTCAATCCAGTTCCACCAGACAGAAGTGATGTTGGACGATGAGAACCTGTGGTTGGACCAGGCTGGTATCGGGTACATGAGAGACGGTGCAGTCATTGTGGCTGTTCATAACAAGGTGGACGACTCTTTGAGAATTTACAAGCTCATCATTGACTGGGGAGTGACACAACAGACTACACAAATACAGCCAACCATCAAAGTGGAAAAGATCGTTCTTGAGAAACTCAACAAAGTGGGTGCCAACGGTCGACCACTACAATTCGACAGGCTGAAGATCATTTCTCCAAACTTCTCACAGGAGACTCAGCTGGATATCCTGCTGACATTCACAGAAAGCGGGTCTTCAGGGAAAACGTTACTTCAGAAGTACCAGATCTCCACCGAATTCAAAAACTTGCAGTTCAGGAGTGATATGGGGGCCGTTGAGGGTTATCCAAAACTGGTTTTAGCCTGTGAGGGTACTTTGGACGGGGACATCATGGACATCAAGCTGAGCAATTACGATTACGTGATTGTCTTCATCACCACATCGGGTGATATCCATTTGAAGGACCGTCGGTCATTGGCTACACATCGCTCAAGCTCATCCGTCATGTCACTTCTAGATGTCGGCTACAAGTTCGAACGCCCATCATCCTCGAATGCCGACTTCATCTGTGTCTCCAATTCCCTATGTGGATACGTCAGTCTTCACAACTCTAGATTGAGTTTCCACCCAGTCAAGAGAGTGAACCCCACTTGGGAACAGCGTGACTTAGACTTGTATGCCATTGGATTTGCAGCTCCCTTTGCAACACACAGTTTCAGTCCCGCAGCGGTGGATGAACTCATTGCAGTGACACAGTCTGAACTATTGCATATGAACGAACAATTACGTGATCAGTTGATTGTCAAGATCTTGAAAGAGACGCACGCAGCGATGGGGTTCTCTTTGGATATTTCCAAGGACAAGATCGACAGAATGTTGACATCTCCACCTATTCAACGCATGATGATTCTTCAGTACTCTCTGGGAAAGTTCTTCAAGACCGATGATAGTGCTGTGATAGCGATGGGGATACTCAATCTCAAGATGGTTGCATTCAGTATCATGGTGACATTGAGAACGTTCTTCATGCTACAGAAGAACATTGCTCAACGAGGCAACCAGGAGTCTATCAACGAAGCCATCTACAGAGCAGATTCACTTGCTAGTACACTTGGGTCTGTTAACTGGTTTATGGAGTTTTTGATCTTTTGCACCCAAGAGTTAATCAAGTTGAACGTTGACAAATCTCACAGATCGGTCGTTATGTCGCTATTCCTTGGTAAGATTTCCAGAGCTCTGATTCTGTACTGCATGACAGGTACGAGAAAGATTGAAGGATTACTTGTAAAAGTGGAAGAGCAAAACCGTGTGATTCGTCAACATCCACTGAACGCCGAGTTGCTGAACAAGGGAATCGAGAAGTTCAAGTTTCTTACCAAGATGGTGAGGTTTGAAGAGTTTGAGAAGCTCTTGATGGATATTGACGGTGCACTCACTGAGAGCACTACTGGTATCAGCAAGCAAGCCATCTTGGAGATAGAACAGGCACTTGTTTTCAAGAACCAGGTTCCCGAGAACTACAGTTCGCACGCTGCTGCTGTTGTCCAGAAGTTCATGAGTTCTATTGAGAACCTCCCCATGACAGAGATGTTCTTGCGCAACACAGACTGGTTGGAGTTGTCTATCAAAGACAACAGACTCCCTGCTGAAGTTTTATTGGACACGGACGCAAAGGTTCCTTACAGACTGAGCTTGAATTCCAACATTGTGGACGGTGTCACCAAGACGTATATCACCAACAAGGAGAAGCTGAAGAAGTGTGTGAGATGCCATCATATACGCGGTGATTCTGAACACGATACGTTCTACGTCATGGGTAAAGGAGCCGCTGGAGAAAGCTCGACCTGGCCAATTGCCTTCAGTAAGACCTGTGTTTGTGGTTGTCCGTGGGTGTATCTACGTGCTGAAGAATGCACCGTTATTTGAGATACAAGAATGAATTCCAATGAGTGATTCCAAATGGAGCTGTTCGTAACTTTGTAGCTGAATCGTTTTCATGTGGGGTGCATTAATATGCCTCTGCCATATAACAAGTGGCGCTATGTGTGCGTCTGGTATATATCGTACGATTGTTTATATGATGCAAAAATGAGGCCAGAATGGCATATGAATGGCTATCTGCGTATTCGTATTATATTTCTGATCGTCTTGGGTCATATAACAAGTTGTGGGAGGGATCTACAGATCAACAAGCTGATGTAAACGACATCCTTATCGATGGGTTCAATTGCAGTACCATGCCAACATAAGGGGGGCATAATTGATGATGTCAGTTTCCAGAATGCATCCAGCTACATACCTAGTAAAGTTTTCCGGTGGAAGAAGGGGGGATAAAAATAAGCTCAAGAGAAGGTGCCTTTAGCGCTGTTGTGCCTCGGAATGTGTATCGGCTGAAAAAAACCGGTGGTAAGCCGGAATGCTACGCTGGAGGTACGTCCTGTCATTGCATCAGCGTCTGTTCACATGTAGTTGATGGATGAGATGTGAAACGTTGATACTAGCGTGGATTCGCTTCAGCAACCTAACGATCAACGTGAAGATTCAAAACCCTAGATCGATAGAAGTTGAGCAGTTTGACTCTTGCGACATGTACCTGGGAGTCGGGACGCGCCTAATTAATTTACCAAAAATGGTAAAGATCGAGATCCCTCCAACATCGGGACGGTGGTGGTTTCGCGTTTTCGCGTAGGGATCGATATCATTGGTCAGGACTACGCCGTAGAGGTGTGCACAGTCTGTGATGTATAGCAGGATTATGCACCTCTGTATGCAACAGCTCATGAGCCTGCTGCTTTCCCCCCTTTGTATGCATTCGATGGCAGCTTGGTCTCAAAGATCTCGACCACAAAAGTGTTGAATACACCTGGAAAGAGCATGGAGTGGATGAAGGTGAACGATGTAATATATCATATGTTCACGTTTTGCTGTATATCAGATAGAGGTCTCAGATGTCATGATGAAGTTTGAAGGTTGTATGTAAATCTGTTTTTGGTCCGTTTTGTAATCTGGCTGTCTGGCTTGTTAGACATCATCCTTGATCCATGTCTACTCGGTACCGCTCCAGACCGCGCACACACATACAACATGCACTCTCGCAGAGGTCCGAGACGAAGTTGACAAATTTAACTCTCCCTCTTGTCCATGCACCCTGCCTCGTCCATTTATATATCACTCGTCCGTTTCCCATGTCTCCTTTCTTCATATCGCGTGTCTGCTCTGTAATTGAAGTCTTCCCATACGTCTTTCCCCGTCTCGCCCCCCACATTATCAGCCCACAATGACCACCATCGCATCATCACAGCCATCATTCTACCAGCCTAATACACTACAGAGAACCACCACCCAACACACTCAGCAGACAGAGAACACGCTACAGTCGCTCAGTTCAGATGTTCAGTACGAGGACTCCACCGAGGTCAAACTCGTTCTCAACTTCACGCCCAAGGAGATTCAACTTGTCCGCAACACATGGAAGGAGATGATCTCGGACGACTTGGCCAAGGACGGCTCTACCGGTGCTGGACACTCCTCAATTGCTTCGTCTCTTTTCTGTATCCAGTTCTACTCCAACCTGCTTGCCATGGAACCTGAATTGGAGAAGATGTTCCCCTCTATAAAACACCAAGCTGTCTCCTTCTCCGGAGTTCTGGCCACTGCTATCCACAACTTGGAGTCCCTCCACACATTGGACGACTACTTGAGCAACCTGGGGAAGCGTCATGCTCGTATCCTTGGAATCGACCCTCCACATTTTGAGCTCATGGGTATCGCTCTCTTGAAGACTTTCCAGGATAGATTTGGTGCCAAGTTCTCATTGGAGCTCGAACGTTGTTGGGCTCGACTCTACACATACTTGGCAAACTCCATCCTACAATTCGGTATCGATCCAGTGCTGAAAGTAGACAAGTTCAACGCGGATGTTTACTCGTTGGGACGCACATCGTCTAATCAAACCAGTGTCTTTGATAACCAATCGGTCTCCACTTCAGCCAGCATTGCTCCAATGTCGGTCCCACAACATCAGTACAAGCAGGATATCTACGCTTCTAAGCCTGTTTCCAGATCCCCAGTGTATTCCAGCACCCTCTCGCAGCCAAAGACTAAGGAGCCGGTAAAGATGGGGAAGAGAATCGCATCAAAGGCGATGCCTGGGAAGGACGATAAGGATTGTGTGATCATGTGAGCTTTCGGTCTTTTATCTCTTTACCTCGCTCGTTTCTCCTTCAGTTCTTGTTGCTACACTTCTATTTAATGCATTTACAATTGAGGCCCAGGTGGTCTTCACTATATTCGAACCCCTTGATTGTAGAGGAAGCAGTTTGAGACCTGAGATATCTCAGATCTGTGTAGCGCACGTTGATGTACGTTGAGGGTTGAATAGCCGCTATACCTCATCACCAAGAGAAGCTACGTCATTAGCAGGAAAACACACACTGTTAATCTAATCATAACAACGGATTTACTCACTGTCTTTGTAATCTATCATCTGCACCTCCTGCAAGGTCTTGGTCATCTTCACTGTCAATCTCGAAACTGTCGTCTCTTCTTTGCTGTCTCCCACCGGTCAATCTGGCATCTTCAATGTTACTCATGCGGCTTTCCAACTCAAACTCAGAATCAATATCGGTATCTGTGTCATCCGGACGAATGATATCGAACTCGTACTGTTCACGTCTAACACGACTGGATGTTGGAGTGACGAACTTGTTATAAAGAATCAGGGCAACAAATCCAATGATCACAAGAATGAAAAAGTATTCCGCGTAGTGGTTGTTTGGCAGGAGATGTTTACCTGTGTGTTCGTCGTTTGAGTGGTCGTGTCCATCCCCTTCGTAGTGCTCCTCCGTTGTGGTAGGTATGGAGGTGCTCGATGTCACGCTGCTGGAAGCTTCCTCGACTGATGAGGATGCTGAAGGAGCCAATGTTATAGTTGACTTTGCATCAGTCGAAGAGAATGATGAAACCATATCAATCTCCTTGGAGTCCCCCTCAATCACATCTCTCTTCTGTCCAAAGAATGTCACTTTGAAGTTCTTCAGGTTGACCTTGTTGTTCATATCCAGGTTTTGTACTCTTAACTTCCATTTCCCTGATGGATCTTCATCACCCCAATGAGCCACCGACATGAAGTTCCAGTTCTTGAATCCTTCATTGGACTTATCCAGACGTCTGCGAGCTGCCAAGTTGGATGTGATACCACTTGGTGAGATAATGTCGACGACAACTTGTCCGCGAATGCTGGTGTCCATGTTGAGAGTAACAACAATGTGTTCCAAGTTCTTGAAATCGGTGAACAGATCATCATCGACGTCAAACTCATGGGTGTACTCTTTAGCAACACCAGTGTTTGGTTGAATCACAGGTGTAGTGGAATTAACTTGTTCGTTGACGTTCTCCCATCTCTGTGCCAGCTCAACAATCCTACCGGCATCCAACTTACCAAACCCATACTTGTGAGAGTACTTACCCACTGGTGTATCTTGGTAGCTGCCATCATTCTCATTGATGGTGTCAGAAGCCTCCACTGTCAAATACTGGACGTCTCTCCATGTGACGTTTGGGTTGGCCTGTAACACCAAAGTGTAAACACCAGCAGCCAAAGGTGCTGCCGCAGATGTACCGCCGTGAATATCTGTGCATCCACCGTGGATGTCAGTGGAATGGATATGTTCACCAGAACCAGATGAGTACGTTACCACAAGCACTGCAGAGCAAGACTCCGCATAAGCTGGATGGAGTCCCTTGTGGTCAATGGCACCAACGGTGATGGAGTAGATACTGTTTGTGTAGCCATCGAAGTTACAGTTATCCCCATGTGCTGCACCGTTTCCTGATGCGAACACGTAAACTGCACCTTTGCCGTCTCTTCCTTCTGTGATACCTTTACGGATAGCCTTCTTCACCAAGATATCTGGAGCTTGCATGGTTCTTCCGTCATCTGAAGGACCCCAAGAGCACGAGTAGATGTCGTTAACATCGAGACCATAAACCATTGCAGCAGCCTCATCTTCGGTGGTGATCTCACCTGAAAGGATACGAATGCCAGCAACTTTGGCGTCAAATGCCACACCAACACCACAGACGTCATTCTTCACAGCAGCAATTTCACCTGCACAACGTGTACCGTGGTAGTCGTCATTCAGTGTAGGTTTCGGGAGGTTTTGATTGGCGTTGAAATCCCAAGAACCTTTAGCGCAGAAGTTGTCTTTAAGATCTGCACTTTCGTAATCCAAGCCATCATCGATAATGGCAGCAACAACACCCTTGCCTGTGATATTCTGTGCCCATACTCCTGTGACATTGAGGTCATGTCCAGGGTAAGGACCGTTGACCAAGTGCCATTGTGTAAGAAACTCTGGGTCATTAATATGGAACTGGTCACGTACATCGTACACCACTTGCATGGAGGAGTCGACGGGTCCCGGTGGGAGAGCTGCTCTTTTGTAGATTCTCTTAGGTGGAAGTTTGTGTATCGTTCTGATTCCTGAACCGAAGAAACCTCTCTTCATCAGACGTGTGTTGTGGTCCTCATCGGATGTATCAATGATGATGTCATCTGGATCAGAGGTATCAATAAGCTCCTCCACACCTCCGAGTGTTTTGTTTTGTGAGAAGACGTGGAAATTAGAGTTACCACGAGCAGGGTGTTCGTATGTCCAAGACGGGAAATTCTGCTCAATATCCTGTACTGAAGCGCCGTTGTCAAGTTCGATGGCGAAGTAGTCTTTTGCAACGTGGTCCTTCGGCGGCACAGCGAAAGCACTGGTGAGTCCAGCGAGGGATAGTGCCAGGGCGGCGAGTGTAGCAAATGGCAGTCTCATAGTGATGTATTTCCCACTATTGAGTGCGCTTGTATCCTTCTTGAATATAAGTGGTAGTTGATGTAGTTAACAGAACTTCAGGCAAGGCATTAAGTTTGGTGCGGGAATTCAAGTGTGATGTACTGTCTTCTGCTAGTACAGTACCTTGTTTTGATTTCTTTTGTTCGCGCATTTGCACGTTGGAGGGTGTAGGGATGTATGTGTTTTTTTCACCTCGTTGAGAGCCTAATCTGGCAGGTTTGGGGGTCGATCTGAAACGTCTCACCTCGCAACTTGAGGTTTGTGTGTTTCGTGGGGTTTTGAGGTTTGGTGATTGACATCTGTTACCTGTAGAGTCTAGACTGTAGACTGTCGACTGTCGACTGTCACCTGTCATCAGATATCGGACTGTCATCGGACTGTGGACATGACAGTTGACACATGACACATGAGCAGCTGCCACATCAATACTAGTAAAGAGACGTACTCCAGCTCAAACTCATAATATAAGCCACCAAAACAATGTGCGATAATACCGCTGGTGGGACCTTGTCATGAAGCCCATAATTTATTGACCTTAAATGAAATGTCAAACCCGATAGGAGTCCAGGCCCAGTATGAGATGTCACTGGAATCGCCATCAATGGAGAACATGACTCTAGAAGGTGAAGATAATCTTATCATTATCGACTTATCCATCCAACAGCCTGGTGGGCCAGCTATCAGTTCGAACTTCATGAATATGTCGATGGCTATTACCTCAACGATATTAATATTGTAAAACCACAGATTCTGGACGTATAAGCTAATTAACATCGTGAAATTCTCGGAAAAGAGACGTAATTAGAAAACTACAGAAAAAAAATGAGATAAAGATCAAACTACGATCTTACGTGTCATTGCCGATCACATGGAAAGTTGGAAGATCCAAGATCCAAGATGAGACAGGAAACTAGAGAGAAGAAGGGTACCTATGAAGCCACGGCCAGGAGCTGGTGGACATTAGATACCTAGACTTGTAAGTTGTCGGTCTACCTCACTCGATAAGCAGGGTCCTGGGACCTCATTTCATCTGAACACTACCTCAGCCCTATGATTGGGTAGATCGTTATATTAAGATAAGAGATAAGAGGTTGGTAGGTTCCATGACGTAAAATTTGGTACGCAAAGAAATATGCAGGCATCTCATTGCTGCAGGTAATCATGAAGATCCAAAGGATCAAAATCACTGGGGTATACCGTATACCGTATACCTACGGCCGTACTGTGGCCTGTCACTTCAACCTTTTCACTTCTAGAGATAAGCCTAGAGTCAGACTCCAGAGTCCAAAGTATGCCTCGATTATATTAAGTTTAACTAACTCGAGACCCAATACACGATCAATCATCAATGCGGATATCAAACACGTAGCCCGGTTGAAACTTGGCAGTTGGCAGTAGCTCAATATTGTTTTCCATGCAGGAATCACGATACACCCACTCAGAGATCACTAGAGCCATCTGAAATCAACGTATGTACTATGTAGCTGTATATTTAGGTGAGCTCGGGGGTTAATTAGGCATCATGCCAGATCAGATCCCGGGAAGTGTCAACTGTCAACTGATAAGGACAGAGTCAATTCTCTAGTCTGATCCAGAGTCCGGATCCATCATCTAGACGTTGAGACTCGGGACCTCAAAAGTCAAAGGATTCATCGTACATATTACAAGATGGGAACCGGGGTCATGACTCAGGGCCCAGCTGGGGTATACGTGCCATGAAGTCGCCGGTCCCGAGTCAGTACCATTGCCTCGGATCATGAACCCAGGCCCAGGGCCCAGCCGCCCACAGGCAGCAGATTCTGATTTGAATTTTGCGGATTTCAGACAGGGCTGAAGTCCGATGCGGGACCCGGGACCCTTTCCTGCTGCATTTCAAAGTTGACTCTAGTTTGTTTGGAACTCTAGTGTCACTCTGATCGAAAACATTCGTGTCAGTTAAGCCGATCAGTCCATTCATACTGATAGAGAGTCGAGATGTTAATGGCTTCGCGTATGTTAATCAAACCAGAGCAGAATCTGGGATCAACCGACCTCAAATTCTGAAGATTAGTAGTTAAACTGAGCAAACATTTTTTGAACGCGCCGGATATTATCAACATGCAGTAAAACTAGAGCAGAGTCGAAATCTTGGCGTCAACCTCGGAGCGTCCAGCGCTTTTATTATTCAGAGAATTGCACTGGCAGCAATTGTTTATCAGTCGATCATGGAAATAGCGGAGACTGGATCATTGATCATTGTCGGTTACTTCTGAGACATCAGGTCACTTCTCACTTCTCAGTGCTCAATGATTGGCCTGCAGGTTTTGAAGCGGCACATCCTAGTCTAAACTATAAAAGACTGTGAGTTACCATGATGAAAAACTAATACTGTCCATCTAATCTCCAGTAGAACTTCCAAGTTCCAACAGCTCAAGAGTCAAATCGATCAAGAATGAGCAGTGGCGACAAACACGATTAGATCACACCAGTTGACTCCTCATCTTTGGAGAAGAATAATGTCGGAGATGTGATTACCACAATCATCTCCCCTTCAGGTGACCCAGTCCACATCACCAAAGACGTGGATATCGCCATGCAGTTGGCAC
>JAKVQR010000398.1:0-14226 GCA_030462915.1 Petasospora meyerae
CCACTGTTACCATGTTATCGCGCCTGGACGGGCCACACCCCCTGTTTTCCACTCACCGGGATTCCCTCTACTCTCAATTTCCCAGATCGCAAGTGCTCCGTAACGCCAAATGAGGCGCGAAATTTTATTACGCGCTTGATCGATCGAAGATGACGCGTCGGGGAAAGGTTGAATTGTGTCTTGAAACTGCTTGTGGTTAGATCCATCTCTGGTTACCCCTTTGTGTGTCCAATTGATACTGAATAAGCACCCAACAAACATGTCCAGACTCCTGAGATACAAGACAGATGTCAAGCGTGGCATCAAGTACACCATCATGGTGACGGGCTCCTCCGGCACAGGAAAGACCACGTTCATCAACACTCTGCTCGATACCAACTTGTTACCACACCGTTATCAACCGATTGGTTCTGTCCATACCGAGCCTACAGTGGTCTCCTTCATCGGGGACACAGAGTACGGGTTCGACTCCAGAGAATTCAACCCTCACAGAGACTACACAGAGAGTACCATTGCCATCACATCTTCCGCGTTGGATATGACGGATGAAGATGGTACCAAGATCCAACTCACTGTTATAGACACCCCAGGGTTTGGAGACAACATCGACAACGAGGTGTGTATCTCTGAGATCTGCCAGTTCCTGGGACAACAGTTTGACCATGCACTTGCCGAAGAGACGAGAATCAAGAGAAATCCAAGATTCGAGGACACCAGAGTGCATTTGTGCTTGTACTTCCTCGAGGCGACGGGCCACGGATTGAAAGAGCTGGACGTGGAATGCATGAAGAAGCTGTCACAATACGTGAATGTTTTACCGATCATTGGAAAGTCAGACTCGTTCACCCCAGAGGAGTTAACACAGTTCAAGAAGAACATTCTATACGACATCTCAAAGTTCTCCATCCCAGTTTACCAATTTGGATTCGATGAGGAAGAGGACGACTTGGAGGTTATCGAGGAAAGCAAGTATCTCTAGAGCATCCAGCCGTTTGCCGTTATGGGTTCGAAGGAGAAACACAAGATCAATGGTGAGTTAAAGTACGCTAGAAGCTATCCATGGGGTGTGATTGACATTGAGGAGAATTCCGACTTCTTGAAAGTGAAGAACGTAATCTTTGGCTCTCATTTGCAGGACTTCAAGGACATCACCACGAACTTCCTTTATGAAAACTACAGATCTGAGAAGCTCACATCTGTGACAGAAGGTGGTGAAACCAACAAGTTTGATGCGGGTAACCCATCGCTATCCAATCTTGCTGCTCTGACTTCACAGACTGATTTGAAGAAGGAAGAGGAAGAAGACACCGACTTTGCAGACGGCATGTCACTGAAGAAAGAATAGTCACGTATCAGTACTCCAAGCACACCTACTGTGGGATCAACGAACACTTTCACATCCACAAGCAAGCCTAACTTGGAAACTTCCCCAATTAAGGAGGTGGCCAGATCGATCAAGGATGACAATGAGCACTACATCTCATCCATCAAGAACTCTCCAAGACAACCGTACTCACCAGACCCTTCAAGAAACAAGTTGCGTGTGATGTCCGAGACAGTGCCATATGTGTTACAGCACGAGAGAATCATCTCTAGACAGCAGAGATTACAGGAGTTAGAGGAGAAGGCAGCTAGAGAGTTGGCAGCCAGAGCAGCTGCCCTGGAGAAGAGGGCTGCTGAGTTGAAGAAGAAGGAAAGAATGTTGAAGAGTGGATCCCTAGTTTCCATCAAGAAAGAAGACACAATGACAGATCTCTCGTCTGTCTTGAGAAAGGAGGACTGATCTACTATACTTTTTCTTTTTCTTTAATCTAAAATGCACCATGAACAATCGTTTTATATGAACCCAATTGTGTAGTTCCTCTGCATATATAAGCACAACAGTCAAGACTCCAGGTTTGTCTGGATATTGAAGGACACAGCGGGGCCCTGTGAGCTTCCTGTACCGATCTTTGTAATCTCTGGAGTCACCACACTCGCCACACCAAAGCTCTTCAAGACTCCTCTGATGATACCCGCAGGGATCCATAAGTATGCCTTTGCTTTCTTCTTTGTATCTTCGTCACCTTGTGGAGAATCGTAATGTTGCAGCATCTTGAAGCCATTGTCGATTAGCACAAAAGTACCTCTGTGGTTTGTACGCAGGTTGTCCATTGTCTTTCCATATAACAGCTTCCACACATCACGACACACAAACTTCATTACGTTTAGAAGTTCCAAGTTCTTGAGGATCTCATTCTGCGAGTTTTGATAGATGAGCAGCTCAGCCAACCGACAGCCTATGCTGTAACCATATCTCTCAACACGGTAATTAACATCCTCTGATTGGAGATATTCGCTTTCAAAGATCGTCACGTCCCCAGTGTGTTTATCTTTCAAGGACAATGCTGATAGTTGTGATTCCACGGGTTCATGTAATGTTTTGGTGATCTCTGTAGTTCTGATGGCAAGTGGGACGATCTCGTTCAGAAGCAGTTCGAGACATGTGCTGTTTATCAAGGAGGCTCCATCCATGTTGTGATAGAGTGAAGAAATGACTTACTTATCTTAGCAATAGAAACAGTACTCTCCTATACTCGTCTTGTGCCATACAAAACGACGTGTGCGGTTGTGTGCTGACGGGCAATGCTTACTGACACGCTTCGTCAATGACAGAATTTGATACTGACGTACGTACCTCACTACAGAGAAATGGATCAACTCGCTAATCATATAAGGTACATTAGGGTTTTTTTTTTCTTTTGAGGTCGTATTCAATAAGCAGCATTCAACGAGCGATTGGCTTAGTCGAACAAACCGAATCCCATGTCGTCGTCGGACTCCTCAGCAGCCTCCTCAACGGCCTCCTCAGCAGCGGCCTCAGCGGCACCAGCAGAAGCACCAGCAGCTGGAGCGGCACCAGAACCACCGGTTGGGACGGAAGCGAGCTTCTCCTTACCCTCAGCGATGAGCTCCTCAACGGACTTACCCTCAAGGGCCTCCAAGAGAGCGGAAACCTGGGACTCCTCAACCTCGATACCAACAGACTCGAGAACGGTCTTGATGGAGTCAGCAGATGGGGTGGAACCGGCAGCGTTCAAAAGCAAGTAAGCAGCAAGGTACTTGGACACTGGATAGAAAGGGGATTGTTAGTAATCTGGTCGTTTGCAGGTGGTATAGATCGACACAAAGGTTTGTTGACATGTAGGCACGTAGAATGGGGTTAACACATAGGTAGTCTGTGGGGTGAGGAAATGAACATGGATGGATACTTTTTGATAGGGTATTGGTGAGGTGCAATGTTCCGCTGTGTTTGGAGCTTGTGTGAGTGGGAAGTCTTAAGTTCATTGCTGTGTGAAGGGTCCTCCGACACTATGTCACATCTTCAATCTTCAACTCCATGATTAGGTGATGGTACTGAGCCTAAATCATTTGTTCATTCTGAGACTGTCATGAAGAAACAGGGATCTTCAGATGATTCAATATACGTATTGTGAGCGGTGTTCTCTCCTTGTCGTAGTTCATTCTATAATCTTGTCACTTCGATGTCGGTGATTGTTCACGGTGGTGCTCCCTTGCTTCAACCCATCCATGGTGCTTTCTACTTCATGTGCATGTCATGATCTGTGTGCCATCGTAGCATCACTCACTTTTTGATGTGTTTGCGTATCTCTTTCCAAAAGGACCAGACCCGCCTTCTTCACTGCCTGTAACCCATCTTCAGTATCTTCAACGAATTTTCACTGCACAGAGAGAGCCCGTACACAGTGAGCAGAGACGGGCCAGGCGAGAGAGGGCGTACAGCGAGCGCTACACAGTGAGAGAGGGATCCGCAGTGCACACACACAGAGGGAAAGCGCGGAGACGATCGGGCTTGTTGAGTGGTGTATGGGTGTCTAAGAGAGCGAGCAGTCACAGTCACGATCCCCCCGCGCGTCTGGCACAGTGTTGTTGGTGTATGGATGTCTAATCTGCCCAAGCAAACTCAACCTCTGCGCGCGCACACAGACAGGGCAGTTTCGCGCCTCGCACAGAGGGCTCCCCTCTCTCTCCGCGCTCACTGTGGGAGCCACCGCTGTGAGGGCCGCCTACGGTTGGGGCCGCTCTGTGTGTTGGTGGGCGTTGTGCGTGCGATGTACTGAAAATTTACTTCAACACCATACAAACCAAGAGAATTGACAAAGGCGCACGAAGAGGTGGGATTATCAACTAGATCTATACCAGGATGTCTGACGGTACGTGGAGGATCAATGAAATGGGACAGACATGACGGCTGAAAGAATTTATCAAAGCTCTCGTTGGGCTATACATGCAGAAGTTTTCCACGATGAAGAGAAGAAAGAAAACACCACAAGGTTGATCAGAAGGGGAAACAAGGCCACACAAGCACAGCAAAGTGCAACGACACAGAAGGAACTGTACTCGAAGCATATCTGAAATGGAGTTATAACAGCTGGAAGCTACCAGCATATCAAATCTCAACAAGTAAAGAAGGCACACACTGAACATCTATGTGAAGCACCCACAGACTTTGGTTGGAGCTACAGACATAGCATTATCACCACATGATGCACCTTCATCACCATCAATATTAGTGCAACCCCACCAAACACAATACGTCAACTCGTAAATGACCAATTTTGTGCTCTCTTCACAGCCTGCCTCATGTCCTGTCCCGCATCCAACCCTATTCTCAAACACCAGTTACTAACATCCCATTATAGCTGCTGCCACTAGAAAGAACAGAATCTTCAAGACCTTCTCCTACAGAGGTGTCGACCTCAAGGACCTCCTTGAGATGCCAACCGAGGAGTTCGCCAAGTTGGCCCACGCCCGTGTTAGAAGAAGATTCCAGAGAGGTCTTAACCAGAAGCCACACGGTTTGATCAAGAAGTTGAGAGCCGCCAAGCTTGCTACTCCAGAGAACGAGAAGCCAGCTGTCGTCAAGACCCACTTGAGAAACATGGTTGTCGTCCCAGAGATGATCGGTTCCGTCGTTGGTGTCTACAACGGTAAGGTCTTCAACACCGTTGAGATCAGACCAGAGATGGTTGGTCACTACTTGGGTGAGTTCTCCATCACCTACACCCCAGTTAGACACGGTAGAGCTGGTGCCGCCACCAACAGATTCATCCCATTGAGATAAGCTGCTTCACTTCAATGAGTCGCTTTATGTTTCTTTGATTTGTATTTAGTAGGAGGTAAAAAACAACACAAATTACGTTTAATGAATTACCCTTACAGACGTAGCAGTAATCAAATAACACATGGCATTGGAATCTATACGTCATCATACCCTGGAGATCGGCCTGCTCATTGCTTCCAAGTCGGCTTCCAGTTGGTCTTCGTTAACGGCGTTCAACCGAGGCGCTGTTGGGAACCCATGATACCAGTTCAATCCTTGCAAGTTACTGATCTCCTGGTGGATCTGCTTCCTCTGTGTTACGAGCTCATCGACGTACTGTGGTCTCTTGTACTGATACATTTCGGTCTTCATGTCCCACTCCTGTCTCTCCTTGGACAGCTTGTCCCACGTCGTCATCACGTCTCTAATGTATGAGGTCTTGAAGTCGCTCAGCTGCTTGTAGTACTGCTGATGTATAGCTGTTCTCTGGGCTCGTGTGTTGCGTTCAATGTTGTCAAACTTGTACTGCTTCCGTAGTGTGGCCATTCTCACCTTCTCCTCTCTAAAGGCGTCGATCTTTCTGTACTTCAGTTGCAACTCTGGGTGGGTTCCATCTTGACACATTGCGAGTTCTGCATCCAGTCTGTTCATCTTGTCCTCGTAGAGACGATCACGTAGTTTGGCAAAGTCCACTTCGATCTCTGTGAGTAGCTGGATGGCCTCTTTGCGTTCCGCTTGCTTGGCCAATTCTGCTTCAGCCTCTTGTTGTTTACGAGCTTTCTCCTCCTCGGTCAACTCAGTTTCTGCCGCAACTTCCACATCGTCGTCATCTTCTTCGTCGTTTTCTTCATCTTCGCCTTCGATTTCTTCGAGTGTCTTGCCTTCTTGCTCCACAGGTTCCTCTTCTTGTGCTTCGTTCTCCTGTTCCTTCTTTGGTTGATCGACGGCCTCTTCAGAACTTGCCTTGTGTCTCTTCACACTTTCCTCTTCCGAGTCTTCGAGATGTCTCTTGGAGCTCACACCATTGGTCTGTGATAATGAATCACCGCTTCGACTCGTTGGCGCCGTTGTCGTTGTAGCGGTGGTCGTGTCCAAGTTGGGTGACGCTGTCTGTCTCATACCCTGGATGGCCCTGAAGATGCCTTCCTGTGCATCTCCATCAATGTCCAAGTCGATATCACTGGCACGGGACTTTTCGAGCTCGTCGATCACGTCTTCTTTGATTAGCGTGTTGTCCTCCTCCTCTTCCTCGGGCTCCCCGCTCTTTGCGGCAGCGTTCAGTTGCTCAGTTCCTTTCCCGTTCTCATCAACTTCATCGGCAACGGCATCGGCATCGAGTCTCTTTCGACTGATGACTTGGCATGACTCTTCTTTCACTTTGGCCAGCTTGGACAACTGAGATTGCTTGGGCGTTGCGGTGGGGCTTTGCATCTTCTCAGTCTCGGCCTCTGAGTCCAAGTCGCTTAGATCAGAGGACTCGTACGACGCAATGCTTCTCATACGATCACGGGTGCCAGTGCGTCCTTCTTCTCCGTTTGTATCGAGATGTGTGCCATTGTGTTCATCAAATCCATCCTCTTTGAACATGTACGGAGGAGAAGGTGAACCGAGGTCAGTGAGTGGAGAAGTTTTCCCCGTGTCGTCGTTGAGCTCTGCAACGTCCTGAGGCATGTGTGTGTTGGAAGCGGTGTCCTTAGCTGAGTTCAGTTCGCTATGAGGCAGTGAGGAGTCCACTTCAGTCATCGGATTGTGTGGTTTGCTAGTTGTGAGGAAGGACGGAAGTGTGTGTGTATGTGTAAGTGTGCGGTGGTAGCCTGTAGGTGTGTTTGATAGAGTTCGTCTCCTCTCTGTCCGTGGCGAGAATTCAAGAGTGGTCTTTTGTAAAGTAGCAGTGTGATTCCCAGATATTGGAAAGAGATATGAAAGCTGATTTGGAAATACGAATGGTGGACAACGCTCCTCTCTTCCAAGTCCCCAAAACGTGTGTGCGATTTCCCTGTCAGGTCAAATTTGGATTGTACCTTCTCCCTCCCAGATTTCCCCGAGCGCGGATTCTAATCACAACACCACCGGGTAACACCCTTAAGTACTGGTTGTGTCCCGATTGGGAACTGCCACATCTCTGCGATAAATTTTTTGTGGGATCCCAAGCGATGCCCTTCTCCATATATGCATGGTAAAGAGGGTAAAAAACACAAGAACAAAATGGGTATCAACGACCTTTTCAAGTCCGCTAAGAAGGATGAGTCCCTTGTGGGTCTCTTCTCCCAAAAGAGCGCTGGTCCTCTCACAAGACCAATCGTCACCAAGAGAACAGTGGTGGAGGTGAAAGAACAGGCTCCAGTTAAGAGAGCACAGGACATCAGTGCCGGAGAGAGCGATAGTGATGACGACGAAGATAAAGAAGAGGAAGAAGAGGAAGGAGAAGACAGCGATGAAGAGATGGAAGACGCATCCGAGGAGGAAATTGAACAACCTAAACAGAAGAAGAACAGAAAGCAGAGAGATGAGGATGATGACTTGGAGGGCAAGTACATGGAGAAACTCCTTGCTGAGACTGCTGAAGAGTCCAAGAGTAAAGAAGAGGAACAAAAGCCAAAGGAGAGCTCAGAAGAAGAGTCAGATTCAGACGACTCAGATGATTCAGACGAAGAACAAGACACTAGACCACAGGAGGGCTCTGCAGCTAAGAAGATTGATCTGAAAGAGACAGAGATCGAGAAGGCCGAGAGAACGGTATTCGTTGGTAACTTGAACATGACTGTGATAACGGACAAGAAGAACTACAAGGCATTCAAGAAGCATTTCGCACAACACGGTGCCATTGAAAGCATCAGATTCAGATCCATTGCATTTAGCGAGCCTCTTCCAAGAAAAGCCGCCTTCGTGAAACAGAAGATCCATCCATCCAGAGACTCTGTGAACGCCTACGTCGTCTACAAGGCCAAAGAGTCTGCACGTAAGGCCCTTGCATCTAATGGTGAGTTGTTCCTCGAGCATCACTTGAGAGTGGATTCAGTGTCCCACCCTGCTAAGATCGACAACAAGAGATCCATCTTTGTCGGAAACTTGGACTTCGAGGAGAAAGAAGAAGAGCTCTGGAACATCTTCAGCGGATGTGGTGACATTGAGTTTGTTAGAATCGTTCGTGATTCCAAGACCAACGTGGGTAAGGGGTTCGGTTACGTCCAGTTCAAGGACTCCCTCTCTGTTAACAAAGCCCTCATGATGCACGAGAAGAAGCTCGGTGAGAAGAAGAGAAAGCTCAGAATCACAAGATCCAAGAAGATGAAACCAAGTGCCAACTCCACAAACCCAAAGATCATGCAAAGACTCTCAGATGACCAGAAGACCAAGCTCGGTAGGGCCAAGCGTGTGTTGGGTAAGGCTGACAGATCGACTGCGGGTTCCATTGTCATCGAGGGTCAGAGAGCCAAGAAGGGTGACCGTGTTGTTGGCGTGAAGAACGGTAAGGGAAGAGTGAAAAAGCCTCGTCACACCAAGAGATCCACAGAGTTCAAGAAGACTCAGGAGAAGAAGTACTGATAGCCGTGTGTCCCTTACCATTTTATATTGTATCATGATCTGCCAATGGCCGCACGTGTCAGTAAGGAACTGTACTCCTCCTGTAGGCCTTATCTGGGATCTCTTCCGGACTTCCATCTGAATTCGTAACTGATAAGGTGTTTAGAGGTGGCTCGACAGGGGGGAGAGTTATTGGAAGTATATAAGCCCCATCAATTCTCCTGACATCACCTCACAAACAAATATATTAGGTCGATACTTTCCCTACCAAGCTACACATACACGCAACGAAACATGGGGAACACCACGTCACACCACAAGCCAAGAGACAACCGTCTCACATACAAATACTAGTACTCTCCGGACGATGAGGAGTTGTTGGAACAGTTCAACGAGAAGATCTCACTCTTTGGAGTCACAGTTAAGCCAGAAGCCCAACCTGTCTCCCTCAACTCCGTGCACCATTGGGAGACAAAGCTCCTGTCTGATAAGAAAAACCTTCTCACCATCAATGCTCTGACTCACAACGCCATTCCGGAGGTTATCAAGAACACGGCCCACCTGACCAAGGATTCTGTGGATGTGTGGAACCTACAGATCCCATTCGAAGGAAACCCCGTCACTAACCAGAAGTCAAGTGGTCGTTGTTGGATGTTTGCTAGTACTTCCTGTTTCAGACTAGCATACATGAAAAAGTTCAAATTGGAGCAGTTTGAGCTATCACAGAACTACCTGTTCTTCTACGACAAATTGGAGAAGGCCAACTACCTGTTGACAAATGTCATCGAGACAGCCGATATGGCTATTGACTCCAGAGTGGTCCAGGCTATCTTGAACAACGGTCTTAGTGATGGTGGCCAATGGGACATGATTGTGAACTTGGTGGCCAAATACGGACTGGTTCCAAAGACCATATACAATGACAGTTACCACGCCACCAACTCCTCTCCTATGAACTATGTGCTGGTGAACAAATTGAAGGAGTATGCCCTTGTGTTGCGTGAGTTGGTTGACTCTGGAACCGACAAAGAACATGTGTTGAAGGTGAAGGATGCACAAATGCAGGAGATCTACAACATCATTGCCTTGACTTTGGGACCTACTCCTAAGCCAGATGAGCTGTTCACATGGGATTACAAGGACTCCAACGGTGTTGTGCACTCCAAGACATTGACCCCTAGAGCCTTTGCTGAGTTGGTCGATCTCGGAATCCATACCACGTTCTCTTTGATCAACGACCCAAGAAACGAGTACTACAAGCTCTATACAGTGGACAGACTGAACAACATTGTTGGTGGTAAACCAATAGACTACGTGAACGTGCCAATTGAAGAGATGAGCAAGGCGGTGGTGACCTCTTTGAAAGCTGGATACCCTGTCTTCTTCGGGTCTGATGTTGGAAAGTTCTCAGAGAGAGGATCTGGAATCCTTGACACCAATGCTTTTGACTATGAGTTGGCTTTCAACACCAAGTTGAACCTCACCAAGGGTCAACGTTTGCAAGTGGGATCCTCCGCAATGACACATGCGATGGTAATCACTGCGGTGCACCTCAACAGCGAGGGAGCGATTGAGAGATACAGAATTGAGAACTCATGGGGACCAGACGCCGGTAATAAAGGCTACTTTGTTGCATCTAAGGATTGGTTCAACGAGTACGTTTACCAGGTGGTGACCGATGTGAGATTGGCACCAAGTGGACTCACAAAGATCTGGAAACAGGGTGATTACACTGTGCTTCCTATCTATGATCCAATGGGTGCATTGGCATGACACAGTCTATATACTTCTGATCCACTTTATTTGATTATATGGTTGTCTTTGCAATCCTGTCATGACATATGTAAACCTTGACTTTGGATAGCTGTTTCCACCAGCGCTCCATAACCTTTCTCAATACGGTAGTCTAGATCTTGCCGTGTCAGGAGATGGCGGATCTGGAGTGGACTGGCAAATGTAGAGGAATGAACTGGAGAAGCCACAGTTTTTGGATATATAGAGGTTCTTTGGCATTTGATCGAGTACATTGATATCACAAACCTTCCATATTGTCCCCTGATATGCCCAATTGAATAGTACCAACCATATTGTCCAAAAACGCGGGGTTAAAAATGGTGCCAGATTCGTGACAGAATTAATGGTGCCAAAATGACGGTCTTTGAGCCGTTACGAAATATGCACGCAAGGGGCATTTTAATGGCGACATTGCACGTTCAACTGTGAATTTTCAATTCTGCACTCGATGTTGTATAAAAGATGAATCGAATCCGTCTCGAGAACACTTCTAGGATCAATCTATCGACACACCTTTCTCACCAATTACCAACCACACACTCACCACAGCAATGTCCCACAACCTCCAGTTCTCCACCAGAGCCGTTCACGTCGGTTCCTCTCCAGATCCAGCCACCGGTGCTGTGATCCCACCAATCTCTCTTTCCACCACCTTTGCCCAGAGTGCTCCAGGTGTCCCACTCGGTGCCTATGAGTACTCCAGATCTTCAAACCCTAACAGAGACAACTTCGAGACCGTCATTGCCTCCTTGGAGAACGCCAAGTACGCCATGGCCTTCTCCTCAGGATCCGCTTGTACTGCCACCATCTTGCAATCTCTTCCACAGGGTTCCCACGCCGTCTCTGTGGGTGATGTCTACGGAGGTACACATAGATACTTCACCAAGGTTGCCAACACTCACGGCGTTGAGACCGTCTTTGCTCACGACATTGTTTCTGAGTTGCCATCATTGATCAAACCAGAGACCAGATTGGTGTGGATCGAAACTCCATCCAACCCAACTCTGTCCATCACCGACATCTCCAAGGTCAAGCAGATCATCACTGAGTCCGGTAACACAGAGATCAAGCTCGTTGTGGACAACACTTTCCTCTCCCCATACATCTCCAACCCATTGGACCACGGTGCTGACATTGTGGTCCACTCTGCTACCAAGTTCATCAACGGTCACTCCGATGTGGTCCTCGGTGTTGCTGCTTGTAACGACCAGAAGTTGTACGAGAGACTCACTTTCTTGCAAAATGCCATTGGTGCCATTCCTTCCCCATTCGATTCATGGCTCGCACACAGAGGTGTCAAGACATTGGCCCTCAGAGTGAGAACTGCTGCTACATCTGCCCAGAAGATCGCTGAGTACTTGGAGAAGTCCCCATACGTCCAGGCTGTGAACTACCCTGGTTTGCCTACACACAAGAACCACGACGTTGTGTTGAAGCAGCACAGAGACGGTCTTGGTGGTGGTGTCATCTCTTTCAGAGTGAAAGGTGGTAAGGACGCCGCTGCTAAGTTCACACAGAACACCAAGCTCTTCACACTCGCTGAGTCCCTCGGTGGTATTGAGTCTCTGTTGGAGGTTCCTGCCATCATGACCCACGCCGGTATCCCAGTGGAGGAGAGAGAGAAGTCTGGTGTTTACGACAACTTGGTCAGACTCTCTGTGGGTATTGAGGACGTGCAGGACCTCATTGCCGACATTGAAGTTGCTTTGGAAGCTTCTCAGTGATTAGATATAGAGCTGATTGTACAAAAGAGGTTGATAAGGTATAGTTAGGTAGTTAAAGTAGTAGCCACTGTGGCGGTGGCGTGTGTGGCTTGTGCGCGGTGAGCCCACTGTGGCGCGCCCATCGCCCCATCACGTGAAAGCTTGTAAGGATCAACTGCAGATTCTCCTCATCTTCTCCACAATGACGAGTTTTCCCATTACAATTGTGGGATCTCCCAGTGGACGGATTTGTCTTCAGGATCTGGAGTTGTTGATTGATTTTTCAGTGTAGAACGAAGATGTGTACACACACTAATAAGATACCCTCTCCTTAACCTTCATTCTCTCTCTCTTACCTCTTACCCCTCCCGCTACAATGGCTACAAACATTACATGGCACCCAAACCTCTCGTACGAGGAGCGTAAGCAGCTCACCAAGCAGTCTGGTGTTACCATCTGGCTTACCGGTTTGTCGGCTTCTGGAAAGTCCACCATCGCCTGTGCACTTGAGCAATACCTATTGCAACACGGAGTCTCCGCATACAGATTGGACGGTGACAACATCCGCTTTGGTTTGAACAAGGACCTTGGATTCTCAGAAGCTGATAGAAACGAGAACATTCGTCGTATCTCCGAAGTCTCTAAGTTGTTTGCAGACTCCACCACAGTGGCCATCACGTCTTTCATCTCCCCTTACAAGGCCGACAGAGACAACGCTAGAAAGTTGCACGACGACAGCAACTTGCCCTTCGTCGAGGTGTACGTCGACGTCCCACTGGAAGTTGCCGAGCAGAGAGACCCTAAGGGACTTTACAAGAAGGCTAGACAAGGTATCATCAAGGACTTCACCGGTATCTCTGCACCATACGAGGCACCAGAGAAGCCAGAGATCCATCTTCACACCGATAAGCACACCGTCGAGGAGTCAGCCCAGATCATCATCGAGTACCTCAAGGAGAAGAAGTACATCTGATCACATAACAACCTAATCTGTATTCAACCTCTCTTCAAACTATCTAGACGAGCCTGTAGATCGTCGTCCTCAGCTCCCGTAGTGCCGTCTCCACCAATGGCCTGTGCGACTCTCTGAGGGGCCACCTCGATTCCCGTGATACCAGAGGGAGTTTCCTTCATCTGCGAGTTGAGATCAACACCAATCTCGTCCAGTACCTTGTTGACAATCTCATCTGCCTCTTCGTCGTCCTCCATTTCATCACCGATGGCATCGTCAATGGCGTCATCCATCATCTCCTGTCTCTGGTCCATCATATCGTTCTCTCTCTCGAAGTCCATAGCAATCTTCTGCAACTACGGCAGGTTCATCGATCTGTTCATCGCACCGAGCAGCTTTGTAGCGTCTCGCATAGACATGGCCATCTGGTCAGAACTTCTCACCGCTTGGATTCTCAACGAAATGGCTTGTAGTTGAGTCTTCATAGTGTTGAACTTCTCCACGTATTTTCTCGTTCTCACAAGATCCTTAGCCTGGATCTTACAGGCACCCATCTGGCCCTGCTTAGCGGATCTCTTGATTTCTGCAATGAGCTTCTTCTCCTGTGCTTCCAGTTTCTTGCGTTCTCTCTCTAGTTCACGCTGTGTGCGTTCCAAAGCTCGTTGGTTCTTTCTTAAGCGTTCCTGGGGTGTCAGCTTCTTCCCGAAAGCCCACTCAAACAACTGCATTGCTGCTGATTATTGATTATTGGGATGATGTAAATTGGTGGTTTTTATCGATTGGTTGTGTGGAGTTGTGTGAATGAATAAACAGGTGAAGTTCAGGGTAGCTGCACAGATAAGGGAAATTGTTTTGCTGGTGGAGCCTCCATGTTTGAGCTGAAATCTGTGTGTGAAGCTGTTTTGGTATCGAACGGGTTCGTGGGGAGGTTTTTTTTTTCTTTTTTTGATTGTTAGCCCGCACCCGCATTTCATAGACTTATGTTGTATTCCAAATGTCAAAATTGCGCGACCCCATCAATTTTGATTTCTGGAACACCCTAAGGTATTCCAAATGTCAAAATTACGCGACCTAGATCAAATTTGACTTCTGGAACACTGTAGTAACCCAGATCTCAAAATTTCGGGGAAAATCAAAATGGACTTTTG
>JAKVQR010000399.1:0-14200 GCA_030462915.1 Petasospora meyerae
AGGTCCTACCCGGATTCGAACCGGGGTTATTCGGATCAGAACCGAAGGTGATGACCACTACACTATAGAACCCTCTTCGTTTCCGGAAAAATATGCTGTTCCCCTGATCGAGAGATTCTAGAAATCCGGGAGTGCAAAAAGGTCCTACCCGGATTCGAACCGGGGTTATTCGGATCAGAACCGAAGGTGATGACCACTACACTATAGAACCATTCGACAAATTGTGGAAAAGCACTGTCTTCCACGAACTATACTCAAGGTGTTTTGAGATTTACTCAAAAAACGAAAAATCAAGCTACAATATGGAGAACGTTATCCAAGTCTAACTGTGATGAGTCTGCTATTAACCCGTAGTATTAGCTACTGTTCCTTGTCCACCCTTTCATTACAGCTTCTTATCGTTATCGCCCAATTAAACGCGTCGTATCAGCTGTTAAAGTGGGGCGGGAAGGGTTCTAGAATCTAGACTTTGCTAAAAATATGTCGCGTTGGTTGGCAAAAATTCCTAATTTGAGAAAGGAATTCACCGGCCCCAAAAGAAATTTGGAAAGTTCAAAGCTGGACCAATGCGTAGACGCGAAATACGAGGCCAGCCACACAAGTGACAAGGTTAGTTCTGTACTAACAGTTCGATCGTATTGACTGACTAGAGCCTCTAGCCCTTGGTTTGTAGCTTCTGAATGGTACTCTGCTTACGAGAAAGCAACCGCTGAATAGCAGCATTGCTATGCTAGATAGTTTAACCTTTCAACTAGACTTATCTCTGGGTCTAGCGCACAAGAAACAAAGACAGGGGATCGCGAAGTACTACGTCGCTACTAGCTATGTGCTGCCATAGAGCCTATGATACCAATTAGCACAAAACCAGCCCCTGATGAAATTTTGCTTGCGATCGAACCCTTTTCAGTAGACATTTATCGAGTCATCCTTTCATATTCGAGGCTGTCCACATTGTGGTTGTATTAAAACAGGTACAAGTAGTTCATTGTCTGAGCTTCGAAGCCTGTCTAGTGTCCAGACTCCACTGTCTATCAGATAGAGTCGTCTGTAGCTGTAATCTAGCAGAGATTATTTGCATGCAGCAGGGTCATAATAAAGTGTCCCGATTGGGAAATCCTGTAGCCATATCGGAGCCCACACGCGTCTATTTCTGGCCAGTGACATGGCGAAAAAAATTTTGCACGCAGAAAATTCCAGATACGCGCTCTATAGGGGCTAGATGGGGCGAAGGCGCTAGATTGTCGGAAAAAACATATATAAAGTCAGCGTCGCCTCCCTGAATGTTCTTCACGCCGTTCTGAAAGTTTTTCTTCAGTTCACATATACACATACACATACACAAAATGAACTTCAAGACTGTCATTGCCACCCTCGCTACTGTCGCTGCCGTCCAGGCCCAGAACGCTTCTAACGCTTCCAACTCTTCCAACGGTACCTCCTCCGTCTCCACCGGTGCTGCTGCTTCCAACGCCATCAACGCTGGTGTCTTCGGTGCTGCTGTTGCCGCTGGTGTTGCTTTCCTCTTCTAAGTTGAACATCCTCACTGAAAATTAACAGACCGACTGTCAATGCTCGTGCATATCCTCTCTTCAGCTTGACGTTGTCTACTTAATGTACAAACATTCTGTTGCTCATTTGTTTTTTTGGTTTCATTTCTTTTTGGTTTACCTGGTGTTTCATCTTCAATTAATATAAAGGAAAAGCTTAATTTTATTTATTGAACTAAACTGAACTGTAGATTTCTTGTATAGTGTGGTGATCCTCGTTAACTCATAACTTCGGCTTCTATCTTTTATCTTCAACACGTGGTGAGCCATGATAAGGGGCCTCATAATTCATTCAGCGATGCTCTCGAGAGCACCAGGCCGAACTAAACTAAATACGTAATGGCATAAAGCTATTCTAGATCGCTCAGCGGTTTTTCAAATTCATCTAAAGGTCAATGTTCATCTTCTGTCAAAATGGTTGCCGTATGACTTTCTCCTTGAGAATTGAGATCTCAGATAGAGTTTCTACGTGCTGCTCCTGTCGGCTTTCGAAATCTAGGCTATCTAGTATCCCGGCAACCGCGCCTCCTTTCAAGCTTCGAGGCGGCGTTTCACGGACCAGGTTTCGAGCGAAGTTCAACTTCAGGCTTCAGCTCAAAATCGCGAAACGCTCTCAAGTTATGTAGCACTGGTCTTTCTAGCATCTTCGCGCACCAACCTTCAAAAACAATTTCACGTCAAGAGCTGAGGTGTATTAACCACACTATTGGAAGACCAGTTAAAAGTTTGCTAACGCGTTATTCAACGCCGATACACCATTGAGTGGTCTTGTTTATCTTCCTTTCCATCTTTAATCTTCACACTCTACACATACAATTCTGGGACTGCATCACCGACAGCCCATCAAATCGCATCGCGTCCGTTTAGCTCATCACGACAAGTTCAAATCTCTATAATTGTTTAAAGACCAGCCAGAGTTCCAAACCAACATGAGCGATTCGGAGGACGATGTTGTTCTTGCCAAGAGAGCTATAAGTGAGTATTTTTCACCTGTATCTGGGTGTGATTCTTGGTACTAACACCAACCTATAGAGAAGTCGAAAGTGAAAAGGGAAGAGAGCGCTGATGAAGACGATCTGCCCCTTGCTAAGCTGAAACAGCCAAAGAGCTCAAATTCCAATGGCAAGTCACATGATGCACCAAAGAAAGATTCAACCAAGAAGCGTAAAGCTGACGGCAAATCGTCAGAATCCAAACAGAAGAAGGTCAAAAAAGATACATCGAGCAACGGAGAGGACAAGAAGAGCAAGGTTAAAGATGAAGTGAAGAAGGAAGATACGCCGATATCCGCCGGGGACAATGATGGCGAGGATAATGTTGAGGATGAAGGTTACAAGTGGTGGGAGGATCAAAACGATGATGACTCCATCAAATGGGAGACTCTTGAACATAACGGTGTTATTTTTCCACCAGAGTACGAACCGCTACCGGAACACGTCAAGCTGGTGTATGATGGAAAACCTGTTACTTTGCCACTGCAGGCTGAAGAGGTGGCCGGATTCTTCGGCGCTATGCTCGAAACAGATCATGCTAAGAACCCTACTTTCCAAAAGAACTTCTTCACTGACTTTTGCGAAGTTCTCCGTGAGTGCGGTGGATGTGGAGTTGATATCAAAGAGTTCGAGAAGTGTGACTTCCGTCAAATCTTCAATTACTACGAACTGAAACGAATGGAGAAGAAACAACTCACTGCTGCTGAGAAGAAGCAGTTGAAGGTGGAGAAAGACGCACTGGAAGAGCCGTACAAGACATGTCTTTTGAATGGCAAAAAGGAGCCGGTCGGTAACTTCCGAATTGAACCACCTGGACTCTTCAGAGGTCGTGGTGCCCATCCAAAGACTGGTAAGCTCAAGAGACGTGTGTACCCAGAAGATGTCGTGATCAACATAGGTAAAGGTGTCCCGATACCACAGCCACCTGAAGGACACAGCTGGAAGGAGGTGAGACACGACAACACTGTGTCATGGCTTGCTATGTGGAGAGAGAACATCGCTGATGCCTTCAAGTATGTCAGATTTGCTGCCAACTCCTCCCTGAAGGGTAAGAGTGACTTCAAGAAGTTTGAAAAGGCAAGAGAGTTGAAGAATCACATCGAGAAGATCAGAAAAGATTACCAAGTCATGTTGAAGAGCTCCCTGATGTTGGACCGTCAGATTGCCACAGCAACCTATTTAATCGACCGTTTCGCTCTCAGAGCAGGTGGTGAGAAGTCTGATGAAGAAGCTGATACTGTCGGTTGTTGTTCTCTCAGATTCGAGCATGTTACATTGAAACCACCACAAACCGTTGTGTTTGACTTTTTGGGTAAGGATTCGGTGAGATTCTATCAAGAAGTTGAAGTGGAGCCGCAAGTCTTCAAGAATCTCAAACTCTTCAAGAAGCCACCTAAAGAGCCTGGTGATGATCTCTTTGACAGAATTGATCCATCTGTCCTGAACAAACACTTCCAGACATACATGCCAGGTCTCACTGCTAAAGTGTTCCGTACCTACAATGCTTCCAAGACTATGCAGGACCAGCTGGATCTCATTCCAAACGAAGGTACTGTGGCTGAGAAGGTTTTGAAGTTCAATGCTGCCAACAGAACTGTGGCCATTCTCTGTAATCATCAACGTAACGTGTCCAAGAGTCACGAAGCTTCCATGCAGAAGATCAACGACAAGATTAAGGAGATGCTATGGCAGAAGATCCGTCTAAAAAGGATGATCTTGCAACTGGACAAGAGTTTGTTGAAGAAGAAGTCAAAGTTCTTCGAAGAGCTTGACGACATCACCAAGGAAGATGAGGCCATGATTCACAAACTCATCATCGAAAGAGAGCGTGAGAAGTATACGAAGAAGTTCCAAAGAGAGAATGAAAAAAGAGCGGAGAATGGTGAAGAAGCTCTTCCAGAGTCACAGTTAAAAGAGTGGCTAGATAAGGTGGACTAGCTGGAAAAGGAGTACCAGAAGGAACACAAGACAGGCAAGCCTGATCTTCCTCAAAAGATCACTGTGGAGAAGCTCGAGCAGCAGATTGAAAAATTAGAACAACGCATTGAGAACACCACTCTCCTAATGAAGGATAAGGAAGACAACTCCCAGGTTGCCCTGTCCACCTCCAAGATCAACTATATTGACCCAAGATTGTCGGTAATGTTCTGCAAGAAGTGGGATGTCCCAATTGAAAAGATCTTCACCAAAACGCTGAGAGAGAAGTTCAAATGGGCTATTGAGTCTGTGGATGAGAACTGGAGATTCTGACATCTGCCAATAGAATGACTGAATGAGTTTGTAATATTAAATAGAGATATCATTTCATCGGTTTCGTATGTACAAGATTTGTGTAGTCTTATTGTGTCTTTCCTTTATAATGGTCTCCAAACATTTCCGATGGATGTTTGAAGATGCCAGTACCTGTACCAATCTCACAGTCAAATGGATACTGGTTTGAGTAAATGACTTTCTGGTCAAGGTGATCTTTGACAAGTTCAGCAAGACCTTTGATGAATTCCTGTGACCCATTTAGAGACTCTGCACGTTTAATCTTCTCAGGGTACTTGGCATCTTCCTGGATGAGCTCGATATCAATCTCATGGAGTGTTTCGATATGGTCACTAGTGAAGGCGATAGGAACGATGATGATACCAGCAGCCTTCTCCTCTATTCTCTCCGTGAATTTAGCAGTTTGAGCTCCCAACCAAGGCTTTGGTCCCACCTGTGACTGGTACACAACTCTGTAAGGGTTGGAGAAGTTCAGTTCTTGCATGACAGCGTAAGACGTAGCACCAACTTCGGCTGGGTAAGCATCACCATTGTTGATGATTTCCATAGGTAAAGAGTGAGCTGAGAAAAGGATCTTCACATCTGCTCTGATCTCCTCTGGGAACTCATTCAACTTGTCTCTTATGTTTTGTGCGAAGGCCTTGACTAGCCCTTCGTGTGTTGGCCAACGGTCAATAGCTGTCCACTCGATGCTTCTCTCTGGGTCATAGATCTATGTCTGTCTCCAAAGTTCGTTGAACGTAGAGCCTGTAGTTGAATAACTGAATTGAGGATACTGCGAAAAGGCCACGGCTCTAGTGATGCCGTCTTTCTTCATCTCTTGAATCGTCTCCTCAATGTAAGGGTGAGCGTAACGAAAGGCGACATATGGCTTATGGGGTGCTGACTCCGGTCTCACTTCATCTAAAATCTTGCAAGTGTTCTCGACCTGGTATCTTGACCACTTCAGGATCGGTGAGCCGCCTCCGATGTCATTGTAGTACTTGGTGATCTTTGGGGTACGTCTCTTAGCGATAAACTTTGCGAGGGTGTTCTGGAAACGGCCTACCCCAAGGTTAATGAGATCGTTGTCTGCAAACAGTCTGTATAAGAAATCGTAGACTTCGTTGAGTGTTGAAGGTCCTCCCATGTTCATGAACACAACGGCTGTGCCTTTATGTTGCCTCTGAAGCCATCTTGAGCCATGGGAGAAGTGTCTAGTCCCAAAGTTGTGGCGAACACGAACAAAACGAGAAAACGGTGACAGCATTTCGTCCTGGTGTTATGAAGGATATATGGTGAGTGATTGGAAGGTGTGTAGTGTCTGCGCAGTTTAAGTCGTAACTGGTTCAACTGATGGGTAGCAACCTGCAGTATGACAGTGTCATCATTCTCATTGGTTGACCGTGCACAGTGCACAGTAGCTACCGCTTACAAGCGGCGCAGAACGAGTTCGCGAAAATATAACAAGCACCCGTACACCACTTCGAATCTCGTGTTTGTTTATGTTTTGAATCTTGATCACTTTCTCTCGCAATGCCATTACCAGTCGTTTGTGTGAAAATCACCTATCCACCACTATCGACTTCACACAAGCGGTACAAGATGGATTTCAGCTTATCCGAACTATTGACATCCTTCCAACAAGCTGAAAAAGACACTTATCATTGCCGCGATGCTGAATCATTGATTGAGAAGGCTACCTCGTCACTCTCTGTTAGTCCCGAATCTATCGCTGATCCTGACGTATTTGAGGCTATGGAAGAGCTTGTGTTGGCGTATCCTAAGCTCACAAAAAGGGAACAAAAGCAGGTTGTCAACCTCGTCACATCATCACTCTACAATCAGACTGACAACGCCGCCAGTATCCTCGATGGTGGACTGACAGACGCTTTCACTGCGCAGAAGCAGTTCTTGGAGGCGTACTCATACTTCGTCAATGTCATCCTGACCTACCTTGGTCTTGAGAATATCCCACATACCTCATCAGGAAACAAAAAGGCCACGGCTGAAGCCCTCGAAACATTCAAGAACAATTCCACCTACATCGAGAACATCTTGGAAAGCGTTTGCGCTATGTTCAGACTCCATCTTGGTAGTTTATTTGTTACCACGCCAGAGAAAGACCTCGTGATTGGAGCAATCACAAGACCAGTATACATGCTTATGGAGAGTGAAACCAGGATGAAGGTTATCGGTGTCAAGATGTACATGTTTAAGGTGATCGCAATGGCTGTGAAGTTCCATGGGCATGCGTCTGCCGCTCAGAGTGCTATCCTCCAAAACTTGACTTACTTTGGACATTTGAATGCTGTGATGGCTGAACTTTTACAAATCTTGAACGACCAGTATGACTACCCATAGCTCACTGAGGACGTTTTGAGAGAGGTGAGTAATAAGGAGTTCAATCCCAATGATAGCAACGGGCCAAAACAGATCTCACTTTTCATCATCAAGATCTCGGAGCTGGTCCCAAGAATCATTCTGAAGCAGATGACTTTGGTTTCTCAACTCTTAAACAACAGTTCATATACTCTCCGTTGTGCTGTTGTGGAGGCATGTGGAAATATCGTCATGGAGGTTTCGAAGGATGACGATGAACTTGACAGACACAAAACACAGATCTCAGCTTTGATGGATCTTCTCATTGAACGTTTCTTAGATCAAAATCCCTATGTCAGAACTAAGGCCATTCAAGCCCTACTGAAGCTCTGTGAAGCTGACACCAAATTCACGAAGTATCGTCAAACTTTCATGGAATTGGCTGTCAGAAGCTTGGAGGATAAGAGTTCCTTAGTGAGACGTAATGCTGTGAAGTTGATGTCCAGACTCGTTTTGACACATCCCTTTGGTGCTCTTCATGGAACGCAACTGACGTTGTCGATGTGGTAGAAGAGACTCGCAGATGCCGAAGCTGAATTGGAAAAGCTCGAACCGGCAGACACTACACAAACGGTCATACAACGGAACTTGGAACATGACTCTGATGATGATGACGATGCAGATGTCTCTCGCATAGAGAAAGAAAGTGACACAAATGCCATCTTTAAGGTGAAGCTCACTATCCAGTACTACAATGACGCTATTGACTTCATCCAGCTCATACACAAGGGTATTGAGATTGCCTCTTAGTTGTTATACTCCAAGAACAAGAACGAGGTGATTGAGACTATGGATTTCTTTGTCCTCGCCGATGCATATGATGTTGAAAATGTGCGTGCGGGAATTCGTCGCATGGTTCACTTGGTGTGGATGAAAAGTAACAACGAGGAAGGCGCCAACGTCGCCACACACTTGGTTGAATGCTACAAGAATCTGTTCTTGCTTGCTCCTGATGATTCTTCTGAGTTGGAAGCTGCAGCTTTGATTGCTAAGAATTTGATCTCGCTCACGTACAACGCCACTATTCCTGAGCTTGCTTCATTGGAGAAGTTGTTGGGGCTCATGTATGAGGCATCCTTGATCAGCGATACCGTTATCAAAGTATTATGGCAAATCTACAGTTTCCAGAATGAGAGTTTTTCCAAAAAACAACGTCGTGGTTCCATCATCGTCATTGGTATGCTTGCCTTGTCGGATCACGAAGTCGCTCTCAAAGGTATCGACTCCTTACTCACCATTGGATTGGGACAACACGGGAAGGAAGATTTGATGTTGGCAAAGTACTCATGCGTGGCATTGAATCGTGTTATTCCTTCAGATAAAAGCACCACAAATTTCAGAATACCGAGGGAGGAGGATGCACTCAAGAAACTCAGTAACATATTGGTGGAGTACAACGACAACAGCGAGTATTATAGTGTTGCTGAGCCTGCCATTGACACAATCTTCAATATCGCTCGGAACCCCGAGGAGATCGCTACATTTATCATCAAAGAGAAAACACGTCTCACATTTGGTGCTTTAGAAGAAGGACAGTCACAAGTGGTTTCGCTCTCACAGTTATTGTTCATCGTTGGTCATGTGGCAATTAAAATCATTGTACATTTGGAAGCCCTTGAAGCACAGTTCAAGAAGAAGAAGATCGAAGCTGAGATCACCAAGGCTAAGGAGAAAGGATCTACCTCCAACGAGCTCGAGATGATTGGTGGTACATCTGAAGACGACTTTGCTGACGCTATCACCTTCATTAAAGAGAAAGAGCTTTTGTATGGTGAGAATTCGTTATTGGCCAAGTTTGGTCCTCTTGTCAGAGAAATCTGTCTGAACAATCTCAAGTTCGACAACAAAATCCTTCAAAGATCAGCAGTTCTCTGTATGGAAAAGTTGATGTGTGTCTCCTCCAAGTACTGCGAGGACAACTTGGCATTACTCATCACTATCATGGAGAAATCAGATGATCCTGTGATGCGTTCGAATGCAGTGTTGGGTCTTGGTGATATGGCAGTGTGTTTCAACAACTTGGTTGATGAGAACACTGACTACTTGTATCGTCGTTTACATGACGAGGATTTGATGGTGAAGCGCACATGTTTGATGACAATTACCTTCTTGATCTTGGCTGGCCAGGTCAAAGTCAAAGGTCAACTATCGCAGATGGCGAAGTGTCTCGAAGATCCAGACCAAGGAATCAGTGACATGTGTCGTTTGTTCTTCACTGAGCTCGCTACCAAAGATAACGCTGTGTACAATGGGTTCATTGACATTTTCTCTGGCTTATCAAGTGATGAATCTTTGGAGAAGGATGCGATGAAACGTATCGTCAAGTTCTTGTTATCGTTCATTGAAAAAGAGAGACACCAGAAGCAGCTCAGTGATAAGTTACTCCAACGACTCGCTAAAGTGGAGACTGAAGAGCAGTGGAATGATGTTGCTTTTGTCTTGAGCTCCATGCCTAATAAGAATGACCAAATCACACAGGCATTAGAAGCTGGTTACACGATGGTGTCCGCAAGAAACTGATGACCCAAACTTGAAGATAGATCATATACATGATGATGAACGTTTGGGATATGCAGTTGTAGCACTAATAGCGTGTACCAAAATGCGAGTGAAACATCTCTGGTAGTTGTTGGCGCGCGCGTAAATTCTAGCTCCTTCACGCTTTTACGCGTAGCACCCACGCGTCCCGTCAAATATGTAAACACTCCTTCCACTGGAGAAGCTATCATTGGCTGCCTCATAAATACGCAAGCACTTTTGATAAGTAGGGTTTTGAGATTTGCGTGATCTGAGGCTTGTAACGAGTTGAAACATTTCTGAAGGAGTCAGTTGCTGCTTTTCGTTGCAGATGAACACGTAGAGTGGCTCTCAGGTCTTCCCTTAAATAACAATCAATTCCCACGCGTACTTTGGTCTCATCCTCTTGGTGTGTAACATTCACCAACCCACACGATAGCTCCATTACACATTGACCACCTATACCCACCCATTTTCATTCATTACGATATTGTGGCCAAACTTCCCTCTCCCCCTTCCTCCTCCCTACTACATATCATATAAAGTACCCCTTTTACATCTCAAAAATACCACAAGATGAAGACATCACAGATTGCTATCCTCTATACACTACTGGCACAATCACTGGCTGTATCGGTAAGCAACTCCTCACAGACCACAACGTTAATGAGCTCTTCAGTTTCCATGACTGCAATGCCTTCAATCACCGCTACTGAAGAATCGGCGTCTACACCATCTGCATACACAACGTTCACGGCCTCGGTACCGCCAAGCAGACACACAACGTCGCCAGAAAGCAAGTATCCAACCGGTTTTGTATTCATTGTTGTCGGTGCTGCTATGGGGCTTCTATTTGTCACCATGTTACTGACAAGGTGTATCATGTGGTGCATGTCGTACAGGGCCGCAAAGAAGACCCGCTTGGAAGAAGCCCAGAAGACAGAATACAATTACGACCCATCGATATTTGGCAACAGGGCCACAAAGCTGAACTACTCGCACTCTGTGTACTCCATCAACTCACACAGTACACTGAACTTGTTGGGATCTGGTGCCTCGATGGACAACCTCATCACCCAAGACCATGGAAGACAGTACAGATCAGCGTTGACCAGAGCTTCGAGAAGCTCTCTGTTCATCTCCCCTACTGAGATGATCCAACTCGGCATGCCGTCCGATGGGTATTTATCACAGGCTGACTCTCCAATCGAGTCTCCAATCACACCAACAGGGGATTACTCGCCTCAGGAGTATCGTCGCAGACCAAGCAGACCTCCGAGTGTTTACATGGAGAAGTTACTTGATGATGATGCGGACCAGATCAGTTTCTCCTCTAGTGATTTCGACCACCACGCAGATGAGAAGGTGTGAGAGCTTATGTGTATTGGAAGAATAGAAGCGTACTAGAAGAATAGAAGATTGTGGTTGAAGATAACTGCGTATAGTAGTGGGGCTGGTCGGAACTCCCAATTTCCGACCACCACCGCCTATCCGACTATCGCCTAGACTGGTGTATCACTTAAACTACCTGCTATCAACAAAAGAGTCTAAATGGTATACTGTAGTTGAGCCTCTTCATCGAACATCTACCGGAATGTCAACAAGTCCCTTACAACCACAACTGCGAAACTCCGCACTCATAAAGACCACCTCTTCAGCGAACGTTCCCTCCCGCTTGGGTACACCAGAAGTTCCTAGTGTCAACCACCACAAGAGAGTGGCTCAGCTTCCGATCTCAAAGAACCTAGACCGCTTCGAAGAGACGCTTACTGAGCTTCTTGATTCCATTTCCAGGTACTCCCCGGACCCAGACGTGGCTCAGACCCTCTTGAAGATCAATCGGAATCTCACGACTTCTCTGGACGAGATCATCGCCCACTAGCGTTCAGGACTCGATATCGAAAACTTACAAGAACACTCTGATCAGGTGGATACAAACTGTAAAGAGATCGTCAAGGGACTTTCTGAGTGTCGTCGCAAACTCATGGCACTGCCCTCTTTGGAGAAGACCACAGAAGAAGTCAAGCGTATGGAGTCCACAAGGATCAATGCCAACGAACTTCTCAACTATGCCATGAAGTTGGCCAAATTCACCACAGCCCCACCTACATTCGACTCTGCTGTCATTGGTCCCAACAACTTCATCTGGCCCGCAGAGGATATGCTTAGAAGAGGAATGTTGGCTCTTTCTTCCGTCAACTCTGCCAAACTGCTTGGTGAAGACACTGCGGACAGTAACAGCAATGAATGGCAGCATCTTATCAATGAGGAAGACTTGAAGAAAGCCTAGGATGACAATGGTACCCAAACAAGAAGGGGCTCATATGGCGGGAAGTACGGAGATGCAGCTGATGTTACTGGTGGAGATGAAGAGGAAGAATTGGACTTGGATTTGTTCGATATCGACGCAGAGTGATTTCTATCTACATATACACAAAGCTCAGTCGGCCTTCTTAGCAGCTGTAGATGGGTGAAGTGACTGCTTCTTGAGCTTTTCAAGGTCATTGGTGAGTCTTTCGTAGGCCTCCTTCAATCTCTTCCCCTCGAGTTCCGGGCCGTTGGAGTGTTGCCATATCTCAAGCTCTTCCTTCATCTGGGCAATCTCGTGATACAACTGGTTGATTGACTCGCTTTGGAAGTCGGCCTCTGGGATACCCAAATGCATCTCTTCAGACTCCTCAAACTCCTTCTTCTCCTTGATGATGTCGCTCAGACGTTCAACCTTAGCACTTGGCTTCTTTGGGTGGTGACTCTTGAGGAACCCAACAACTTGTTTGCTGAATGGACCTTGGAAGGCGAACAAAGTGATGAAGATACCAATGTGCACGTAGTAATGCACCGCTCCCCAAGCCTGGAGAGACTGCTTCAAATCAAGGATGACAAATGGCTGCACAAGGTAAGCAAGTGCACATTGGGTAACCACAAAGCTGACAACGTCATAGACTATCTTGTTAGGCTTGGCTGTAATCCCATCGGCCTCCATGAAGATTGGTCTGATGTTGCGTCTATAGACTCTACCACATGTCTGTGCCAATGCACCAGTAGCAAAAGCCAAATAGTATCCTGGTCTAGTTCCATGCCAAAAGGCAGATGTCAAAAACGTGACCATGGTGCTTCTGAAACCCGGCTTCTTACCTTTCTTCACACTTCTCAAGTAGACGTAGTTCTTCAACCACTTGTTGGTGTTCTGGTTCCATGAGGCAAACACAACGTGGATGTTCTGGGCAGTTTCCACTCCAAAGATGTCAATGTTCTGCACTCTGTCCCACTTGATGGTCTTGGTCTCCTTGTCGTACCCGTTATATCCAAGACCGCACAGGATACATGAAGCCTCAGAGATGGTCCATGCACCATAGTACTTGAGTTTGTATGTGAAACAGAGCACGTAGAAGTACCACAGCTTGTATAGGAAGTTGTACGATTTGAACTCGTTGGTGAAGATGGTGGACATTTGCACGTATTCACCGGACTTGAGCCATATCAAAAGCCATCCCACAGCTTGTAAAACACGGTAGAAAGCCACTCTCCCTGATTTAGGAATGTTTCTCTTTCTGTGTCTCCCTGGCTTTTTGCTCTCTGGTAAATCGGAGAACATTTGAGAGTTGAGCCATGACTCGTAATCTCTGTACTCAAACGAAGGACCTGTGAGTAATGAAGGGTAGAAGAACGTGTAACTCATAAAGTTCAATAAAGATGGTGTCTGGTATATGGCTTTATCTTTTTGCTCCTGGGTGAGTTCATCCTGTGGTTTTCTGCCATCTGCAACGTTCCATGCGTAACCGGTAAGCTTCATGCAAAGAACCATTTGGGCGCCTGTGATGTCAATCTTGGAAGGATCGTACACGTTGAAGAACTGAGCGTGGAAATGGCTCACAGCCAAGTGTCCCATAACAAACACGAAGTTGACATATGGCATCAGGTCAGAGTGGAAGTACTTGGTACAGCAATAAGTGAACAGTGAGGAGATAGCAAGTGTTCTGAATCCTGAGAACAGGTCACAAATGACAAAGAGGTAGATGGCCGAAACGGTTATGATGTAGGCATTCTTTATAGTGATGTTGTTATCAGGAAGACGCTTCAAGATGGCATTCAATGGGAAGGATCCAAGTAGACAGATCATGGTCTTGAGTGAGGCCTCATCGAGCCCAGAGGCTTCGGACCATTCGGCGATTTGATGCGAAACGAGTTGGATCATTATGGAGACACAGATGGAATTGGTTCAGTAGACCGATTGAGAGGAGTCGACAAGTAGCCCAATTCCTCGTAGGTAGTGTGCAGACCTGATCTAGAATTTTGGAAATTGGAATCAGATTGGGTACTCGGGTGTGTTGAATGGTGATAATTAACGACAAAGCGAGAGAATATGAGTTGGTGTCTGGGTGTAAAGGCATTGTGTATTATGTAAGCCGTTCACAGTAGGACAAACAGCATTTTTCAACTGACAACAAACCGAGCTCGTGTGGCGTAATGGCAACGCGTCTGACTTCTAATCAGAAGATTCTGGGTTCGACC
>JAKVQR010000400.1:0-14177 GCA_030462915.1 Petasospora meyerae
TTTTTTTTTTTTTTTTTTTTTTTTTTTAATTATTTTCCCCTAAGCTCATCGCAAAAATTTCACTCGCCTATACTTATCCTACTCTACTATACACATGTTAATCCCTAGAACCAAACACCCAACGCAATGTCCAAGATCAAAAAGAAAGGAACAAGAGGTAACGCCAAGAACTTCATCACCAGAACTCAGGCGGTGAAGAAGTTGCAAGTCTCCCTCGCAGACTTCAGAAGACTTTGTATCTTCAAGGGTATCTACCCTCGTGAGCCCCGCAACAAGAAGAAAGCCAACAAGGGATCCACCGCCCCAACCACTTTCTACTACTACAAGGACATCCAGTACTTGCTCCACGAGCCAGTGTTGCAAAAATTCAGAGACCACAAGGCCTTCTCCAAGAAGCTCAACAAGGCATTGGGAAGAGGTGAAGTCGGTGATGCTAAGAGATTGGAGGAGAACAGACCTAAGTACAAGCTCGACCATGTGATCAAGGAGCGTTATCCAACATTCCCAGACGCTCTCAGAGACATCGACGATGCTTTGAATATGTTGTTCTTGTTCGCCATCATGCCAGCTACCGATAAGGTGAGTGCCCGTGTGACCAAGGACGCCAATGAGATCTGTAACCAATGGTTGGCCTACGTCTCCAGAGAACGTGCCTTGAGAAAAGTGTTTGTTTCCATCAAGGGTGTGTACTACGAGGCCGAGGTCAAGGGTGTCGAAGTGAGATGGTTGGTTCCATTCAAGTACCCACAGAACATCCCAACAGATATCGATTTCAGAATCATGTTGACCTTCTTGGAGTTCTACTCCACTTTGCTCCATTTCGTGCTCTACAAGCTCTACACCGACGCCGGATTGGTTTATCCACCTAAGTTGGACCAGAAGAAGATGAAGGGTGTTGGTGGTTTGAGCGCCTTCATCTTGGAGACCACACAATCAGCACAATCGCTGTTGCCAGAAGTACCAGTGTCCTCTGTGGATGCCGATGTGGAAGGCGAGTCTATCGACAACAAGTTCCTCGAGGCTGCTGCTAAGGCCGATTCCAAGGCTAAGCCAGAGGCTCAGGAAGATGATGATGAAGAAGAGAACGTTGAGAACGTGGAGTTGGATGAGTTTGAAGACAAGAACAAGAACACCGGTGATTTGCTCGAACAGCCTAAGCAGTTCGAGTCCGCTGTTGCCAACTTGTTCCAGAACTTTGTGTTCTTCATTGGCCGTGAAGTTCCATTGGACATCTTGGAGTTCTTGATTCTCTCTTGTGGTGGTCAAGTGATCTCTGAGTTGACCATTGACGCCTTGAAGTTGAACGGTGAAGACGTCTCTGACTTGCCATTGGACAAAGTTACACACCAGATCGTGGATAGACCGAAGGTGTTGGGTAAAGTCCAGGGTAGAACCTACGTGCAGCCACAGTGGGTGTTCGACTCCATCAACAAGGGTGCCCTGTGTCCTGTGAATGACTACTTGCCGGGTGAGACTTTGCCTCCACACTTGTCTCCATGGGGTGACGCTGCTGGTTACAACCCAGAGGAGGAGCTCATGCCTGCTGAGGAAGGCGAGGAGAGCGACGAGGAGGAGGAAGAAGTGGAAGCCAATGAGAATGCTGAGGAGGATGCCGAGGAGGATGAGGAGATGGACGAGGAGCTTGCTGCCCAGAAGGAGCTGGAGCTCGAGGCCAAGGGTGTTAAGTACTCTGAAGCTAAGGAGACTCTCGGAGACTCTGAAGATGACAAGAAGAAGCAGAAGAAGAGAAAGGCCTCTGGTAAGTCTGCCGATGAGGAGGAGAAGGAGTTGAAGATGATCATGATGACGAATAAGCAGAAGAAGCTCTACAAGAAGATGCAGTACTCCAACGAGAAGAAGGAGAGCAAACAGGAGCAGCTGAGAACCAAGAGAAGAAAGTTGGAGAAGGCCAAGTCCAAGTTGGAGAAGCAGTGAAGTCATTAAATATCTCATATCTGTACACTATTATAAACACGTTCATGTATACAAATCTTGTTACTTCCTTAGACCGACTCGGGAGTCCATGACGTTTCTATCTGGGATATTCAATTCGACAAGTCCCGTGAGTTCGGATTTGAGATTGATCAATTCCTGGTTAGCTCTTGCCAAGTTTTCCACATCTGTAGCCTTCTCGACGTTGATGAAGCACTTGATTAGATACGCCATTTCGTCTAGTGGTGTGTATGTGGAGTCCTCCTTTGTTATCAGCACTTGGAACACCTCAATGATCACATTCCCGTAGAAGAATCTGTCTCCTTGTATCAGGTAGTCTCTCTCAACTTTATAACCCAGTTTGTCCAGTACACTGTCGATCGTTTGTCCCTGTTGTAATGAGATACACGACTCCAAGATGGACTGCGTGGAGACTTTTCTCTTACCAGCAACGGGCACATCTGACGACTGAATACACCACTCTTTACCCTCGGCTCTTGTTTGTGGACCAATGTAGGGACTCTTCAAGTGCAATTTGTGTTGCTCATGCTGTGTGTTCTTGGAATTGGGCTCGTACTTCACAATCACTTTAGGTGAACAGACGAGGTTGAGTGTAGAGTAAGTTATAGGTGGAGTCCCCGAGAGCGTGGAGAGTGCTGTAACGAGAAGATCGTGGTTGGATTTGAGCACCTGACCAAAGAGGGATAGTTGTTGGACCATTGGCGAATTGAATAGATGATGAAGTTATGGACTTCACTAGTAAGTTGAGGTTGATAGTTGATGTTGGAGTGGTTGATGTATGGCCTGTTCCCAGAGATACGCCACTGCATTCCCACATTTACGCACAACATCGCGAAGGGGGATCAGTCGTAAACAGAGGCTCGTATAGCTCCACTATTTATGCTGGGGGATTGATCTTGGAAACTTTCTTCTCTTCTCGATTACCATAATTATAACAATACCAATGTCCGATCTCAATCCTGTCTCCAAGCACAGAGAGTTTGGTGGAGCGTTCGGAGCCCTCGCAATCACCTTGGGACTCCCCGCTCTGCTCATCGTGTTCCATCAACTCGCCAACCCTTACTACCACCTCGAAGGCATCGATCTCGACTGGGACAAGTTCGCCAAATTTGACAAGAAGTGGTGTTGCATCTGCTTCGACAAGCAAGTGTGGACTTACTACCTCGTGTGGTTCTTCTCCCTCGCGGTGTTGGACATCGTGTTGCCCGGATATCACAAGAACGGTGTCGCCTTAAGAGATGGCACCAGGCTCGATTACAAGATCAACGGTGTGTCATTGAGTACACTCCTCATCGCAGTGTTGGCTTGGAGATGGCAACTGACACGCGGAGCGATGCCTGAGCTGGTCTTCCTGTACGAACACATCTTGGAGTTCACCGGCACCGCCATCATCTTCTCCTTCCTCCTTGCTGTCTTCGTGTACGTGTGTTCATTCATCCCACTGAGAACGGCCAACGGTAAGGGAACCCATGAGCGTATCTTGGCTGTTGGTGGTAACACCGGGAATGCCATCTACGATTGGTTCATTGGTCGTGAGTTGAACCCAAGGATTGGGCCATGGGACATCAAGCTCTACTGTGAGTTGCGTCCTGGTATGTTGTTGTGGTTGCTGTTGAACTTGTCTGCCATGCACCACCAATACATCACATACGGGGAGATCTCGGACTCAATGTGGCTCGTGGTTGGACTACAGACTTTCTACATCTTTGACGGTGTGTTGAACGAGGACGGTGTGTTGACCATGATGGACATCACCACTGATGGGTTTGGTTTCATGCTTTCGTTTGGTGACTTGGCTCTTGTCCCATTCGCATACTCCCTCCAGGCACGCTATCTCTCTGTGCATCCAGTGACACTCGGTATGGAGTACTCTGTGATTATTGTTCTTGTTGGTATTGTCGGATTCTACATATTCAAGGCCTCCAACAACCAAAAGAGTGCATTCCGTCAGGGTCAATTACAACACATGAAGTCCATCCAAACCCAACGTTCCACCAAATTGCTCTGTGATGGTTGGTGGGCAAAGTCTCAACACATAAACTACTTTGGTGATTGGTTACACGCCTTGTCTTGGTGTTTGCCTACTGGGTTTGTCACACCATTGACGTATTTCTACGTGATTTACTTTGCCACATTGTTGATCCATAGACAGATGAGAGATGAGGCCAAGTGTAAGGAGAAGTACGGGAAGGCATGGGAAGAGTATGAGAAGGCTGTTCCATATAAGATCGTCCCATACGTCTACTGATTGCGGGAGATTCACAAAAAAAGTAATGTACAGATGTATTTTTTGCTTCTCTCCTCTGGGTTATAAGCTTGAAGACGGTCATGTGAGGTGTATAGCGATCAGCAAGTCAGCGAAGTAACTAACGCACTTCAGTCTCTTCCTAGTTCTCCTTATCAATAATCACTGGGCTTTCTTCTTATCGGCCTTGTGTTCAAGAGCACCGTAACTGATGTCCAAAGAGGCCAACCATGAAATAGCAGTAACCAGGATGGCCAACAGGAAGAACGACACGATCAACGCCGAGAGCAAACCCGGTGTGAAGTATGTTGGTGTGTATGGGATGTCGGTTGGTGTGGATGTGGATGTGATGTCGGCCATTGTGTAGTCAATTATCTGTGTTATGGGTTTATCCAGCTGACTGATTGCAGGGTACCGTTATAGAAGTGCTGCCTAGATTATGATAGAGTTGTCTGGATATGGAGAGAGGAACAGAGGTGTTACAAGCCGGGTAACTGGTGATAAACACTCATCATGGGCTCCTGGTTCGAATCCCGCCAAGCGACTCTTCCCTCACCAATTTGTGGCTAATTCCGAGCGCCAATCTTCCACGGCACCACCAAGGTTGCGCCATTTCGGCGAAAAACTACTCGGAGATGACTCGTTGCAGTAAATTTCAGAAAACGCAACGTGGAGAAAGCCGGTATAGGGCATCTATTTCCGATCGTGACGGAAAGCCAACGAGAAAAAAAGTGTCATTCGAACTTTCAAGTTTCAATCATCGAATTGGGTCGAGAAGGGGGGCAAAGAAGAAAGAGGGATATCTTTATTTGAAGTTACGATTGGTGTCATTCGTCTCCAGCATCCCCGACTACATCACAACCCACCAAGAATGAGCAGAGAACCGGCCATCTCAAACCTTTCAAGCGCACTGAAAAACGTGTCTCTCAACAACGAAACCGCCCAACAGCTACAACAACAGCTAGCAAACAATCCTCAACACACTCCGCAGACGAATAGCAGAATCTCCCAGTTCTTCCAAAACTTACCAGATGACGGATTCACACTCTTCTCGCATCGATCGGCGCCAAACGGGTTCAAAGTCGCCATCGTGCTCTCAGAACTCGGACTCCCTTACAACACAATCTTCCTAGACTTCAACGCCGGTGAACAACGTGCTCCAGAGTTTGTGCGTATCAACCCGAACGCACGTGTACCTGCCCTGATCGACCACAGTGCCGACCAACTATCACTATGGGAATCCGGCGCCATCATGCTTTACCTGTGTCAGAAGTTTGCCCGTGAATACGGTGAATGTCCACTATGGCCTGTGGACTCCCTAGCGGAACAATCACAAATCATGTCATGGCTTTTCTTCCAAACGTCGGGACATGCCCCTATGATTGGACAGGCGTTGCATTTCAGATACTTCCATTCACAACAGGTGCCTAGTGCCCTCCAACGATACACAGAAGAAGTCAGACGAGTGTACGGGGTGGTGGAGATGGCACTTGCGGAGAAAAGGGAAGCCATCATCATGGAACTCGATACAGAAAACGCAGCTGCTTACAGTGCAGGAACCACCCCATTGTCACAATCCAAGTTCTTTGACTACCCGGTGTGGCTTGTTGGTGACACGGTGACCATCGCAGACCTGGCCTTTGTTCCTTGGAATAACGTGGTGGATAGAGTGGGCATCGATATCAAGAATGAGTTCCCAGAGGTGTACAAGTGGACAAAGAACATGATGAGAAGACCAGCTGTGGTAAGGGCTCTCAGAGGCGAATGAAGATTGTATAACTCATACACTAACGAAATTGCATACGACGACTTACCGTTAATCCAGTCTACAATTGCTCAAAGTAGTTTTAAATAGTCATAGAATTGATTCAAAGGACAACAAAAAAATGGATACCAGTATATAAGCCATCCAGTGGCTTGTGGATTAGATGTTCACAAAAGTAAGGACGTCGTAGTCTGATCATGACCCTTCACACATGGTTGTGTGTACTTCGGGAGATAGGGGACTTGCAAAGAGGGAGTCGTTTCGGTGGAAGACACCTGGAATTGCGTTCTTGATGACAAGATGGGGATGTGATGTTTCGGCAAGGATGAAGTGATGACAATGGAGTGGAGGTATCACCTCTGTAATGAGATATAGGTGGCTGCAGGCGTTGAAGTTCATGGGGATAATTCGGAGACAGTGACAAGTCCAACAAGGATACCAGAGTATCTCTTTCTCTCCCGAATTCCAATTCACTGCTCCAGACTCAATACGCCCTCACCAAATGTGTTTTCACTGGAGTACAGAACATACAAGAACCCGTCTTCGTCCTTGTGCTCCTCGTAGATGGAGTTTACCGTAGCAGCGGTTGGTGGCAAGATGTCGTTGACGAAGATGAAGATGGCCTTCTCTGGTGGCAGGTTGATTCTCTTTCTGATCACATACACGAGCTGGCCAATTGTCAAGTCGTATGGCACCAAGTACTTCTTCTTGTCAATCTCTGGCAAGTTGGACTTCTCGGCTCTCTCGCAGATAATAGGAATTCTGTTGTCGAATCTCTGGAGGATCTTCTGCGCCTCTGCCTTTCTCTTCTCTAGAAACCAGATGAGTTAGCATTTTAACGTCAACCAAAGGGATCAGCACTCAATCTAGAGAGGGGCGGGAAGGTGGCGCTGCGGTTGCAAAGGAACCTCACAGTCAGAGTTGTCCTCAACCCGCCACACCCACCCAAACTCTCGAAAGTAGCTGAGTGATCCACAACTTACCGAATGGGTGCTCGTCTTTGAACTGGAATCTCATAGTTTGTAGCGCTGGTTTCACTGGTGAATTGTGGTTGCTTCTGCTGTCACAACTAGTGTACAAGTTAGGGAAAACGCGTTTTCTCCCTTTTGTGATAAGCAAGTTTGAACTTTGGGGCTAACCTGCCCTCGGATGTGGATAGATAACGGCGAGTTCCGGGACACCGTGCCCGCAGCCCTTTTTATAGCTACATAACACACTAAGACATAGATAATTAGGTAGGTAGTCAGAATTTATGCACAAAAACAGGCGGAGAGAGTATACAAAACAAGTGCCTCCAAACACTCAGATTCTAAGAAGTCTCAAGTTGAAGATGGTGTCGTTGATGGACTGCTCCTCGTCAGCGATGACCTCCTTGTCGGACTCAGTCAATGGCTCCAAGTGACCTCTGAAGGCCTTGGACAAGAGCTCCTTGTGGGTCTCGACAATCTTCTCAAACTCGATGGTGTCCTTGACGAGCTTGTACTGGACGGTAACGTCCTCAGTGGCCTCCAATCCACAGCTCTTTCTGAGTCTCTGGATACGGTTGACCAACTCACGGGCAAGACCCTCGGTCTTCAAGTCGTCGTACACGTTGATGTCCATGATGATGAGGACGTTTTGGTCTGTTCTGACCTCGTGGCCATCGGAGGTCTTGCTCTGTGGCAAACCTCTCTGGACGGTCAAGTCCTCCTTCACAAGCTCAATACCGGCAACGGTGATCTTACCAGTAGCAGCGAACTCTTCAACCTCGGCGGAAGACAAAGCTGGCAAGGCATCCTTCACCTTCTTGACGTCCTTCTTGAGCTTCTTACCCAACACTGGCCAGTCAGCAACGGCAGTGTACTCAACACCGTACTTCTTCTCGTCGTCAGTAATGATGATGTCACGGACGTTCAACTCCTCCTTGATGTAGATCTCCAAGGCCTTGATGTCCTCCAAGTAGCTAGCGTCACCGTGCAAGATGACCATCTCCTTCAATGGTGTCTTCAAAGAGATCATCTTCTTCTCACGGATGTTACGACCCAACTCGATAACTGTCTGCATACGCTTAACAGCAGTCTCAATCTTCTCGTCGAACAACTCCTCTCTAACTGTTGGGTAGGACAAGAAGTGCACGGATCTGGTGTCCTTGGTGTACTTGGACAACTCCTCCTCGGTGAACAATGGCTTGAGTCTCAAGTAGATAGTATCAGCCAAGAATGGTGTGAATGGAGCCATGGCACGGGACATCACGAACAAAGCCTCAGTCAAAGTGTTGAGAGACTTCTTGGTGTCATCAAGAGAAACTTCACCTTTAAGACGACGTCTGTTGAATCTGATGTACCAGTTGGTCAACTCGTCAATGAATCCAAGCAATCTTGGGACGACGGTGTAAAGTCTGTACTCTTCCATCTCCTGGTGGATGAACTGGATCAAAGACTGCAAAGAGGCCAAGATCCACTTGTCCATGACGTTGTCAGAAGAGACGGAGGCGTCGTACTTGAAGTCCAAGTCCTCGTTCTTCTTGAGCAAGGCAACGGAACCTTCGAGGAACTTAACACAATTCCACCATGGAAGCAAGACCTTGGAAACAACCTCCTTGACACCTTCCTCCTTGAACTTCAAAGTCTCGGCACGGATAACTGGAGAGTTGATCAAGTACAATCTGAGCGCATCAGCACCATACTTCTCCAAGACCAAAGTTGGGTCTGGGTAGTTTTTGAGACGCTTGGACATCTTCTTACCGTCAGCAGCCAACACGATACCGGTAACAATAACGTTCTGGTATGGAGCGGTGTTGAACAAGTGGGTACCCAACACAGTCAAAGTGTAGAACCAACCTCTGGTCTGGTCCAAACCTTCAGAGATGAAGTTACCTGGGAATCTGTCGTGGAACTTCTTCTCGTTCTCGAATGGATAGTGACCAGAAGCGTATGGCATGGAACCGGACTCGAACCAACAGTCGAACACCTCCTCAACTCTTCTCAAAACACCCTTACCCTTCTGTGATGGGATGGTGATGTCATCGATCTTGTCTCTGTGCAAGTCGGTGATGTCGTCTCTACCAGAGAGCTTCTTCAACTCCTCAATAGAACCGATGCACACAACTTCCTCGAAGTCCTCAGAGACCCACAATGGGATTGGAGTACCCCAGTATCTGTTTCTGGAGATGTTCCAGTCACGGGCGTTGGCGATCCAGTTGGAGAATCTCTTTTCCTTGATAACGGAAGGAACCCATCTGGTACGGTCAACGTTCTTCAACATATCTGGGATGATGTCGGTGATACGGACAAACCAAGCTGGAACGGTTCTGTAGAGCAATGGGGTATCGGATCTCCAGCAGTATGGATAACTATGCTTGATCTGGGAAGCCAAGAGAAGGTTACCAGTCTCAGTCAGGTGCTTGATGATCTTGGAGTCAGCGTCCTTGACGTAGACACCGGCCCAGTCTCTAACCTCGGCGGTGAACTTACCGTTGTCGTCGACAGGGTTTGGTGGCAAGAGCTTCTCGTTGATGACACCAGCGGCCTGGGCAGCGTTGAAATCCTCCTCACCAAAGGCTGGAGCCTGGTGGACGATACCAGTACCGGAGTCGGAAGAAACGTAAGAAGCAGCGATGACCTGGAAACCGGTCTGCTCAAACTTCTCCTTGAAGTAGTCAAACAATGGGACATACTTGGTACCGACAAGGTCCTTACCTTGGATCTTCTCGACGATCTTGTACTTCTCAGAAGCTGGCTTTCTGTACAAAGTCTTGATCAAAGACTCAAGCAAGATGAAGTACTTGTCCTTGTTCTCATCGTAGATCTTGACGTACTCAAAGTCTGGGTTGACAGCAAGGGCGATATTGGAAGGCAAAGTCCATGGGGTGGTGGTCCAGGCAACCAAGAATGTCTTTGGGTCGTCAACGGTCTGGAAACCAATGGTGATGGCTGGGTCCATGACGTCCTTGTAGTTCTGCTGGGCCTCGAAGTTGGCCAATGGGGTGGTCAAACCGGTGGAGTAAGGCATAACTCTGACACCTCTGTAGACCTGGTCCTTGTCGAACAACTGCTTGAAGACCCACCACACGGACTCCATGAACTCTGGGTAAAGGGTCTTGTAATCGTTGTCAAAGTCGATCCAACGACCGAGACGGCCGATAGTCTTTCTCCACTCGTCGGCGTATCTCATAACAATGGCACGACACTCGGCGTTGTACTTGTCGATACCCATGGCCATGACGTCCTGCTTACCGGTGATGCCCAACTTCTTGTCAATCTCGTGCTCAACAGGCACACCGTGGGTGTCCCAGCCGAATCTTCTCTCGACGTGGAAGCCGTTCATGGTGGCATAACGAGGCACAATGTCCTTGATGGTGGAGGCGAGGATGTGACCGTAGTGAGGAGTACCAGTGGCGAATGGAGGACCGTCAAAGAAGGCGAACTCAGGCTTGTCCTTGGTGAGTTCCATGGAGGTGTGGAAGGCGTCGATCTCCTCCCACATCTTCAGGACTTTCTCCTCCTCGCGGGGGAAGGAGAACTGTTCTTCAGCCATTTTAGTAGATAGCGAGTCTGGTGAGAAAAACTGAAGATGAAGTTGGGAAGTTGGTGAGAGTGGAGTAGTTAATGGCGGCTAATTTCGACGTTGTTTTTCATCACTTTGGAAGTTTGGTGATGCCGCCTGGTGGGATGAGTCGTTACCATAAGAATTCGCGGGTATTTGTTCTGCGAGATCCGACCTGCGAGATCCGACCTCGGAACTGGGACGAACATATATATGGGAGACCTTTAAACTAGCATAAATTCAGCTGAACTTGATCACAGGTCAAGAAAGTTTTGGTCATTAGTGATTATGTATACATTGGAGACACACCATTTGCCTCATCATTAGTCGTCAGTCATCAATCATCACACTATTATTCAGTCTCATATGATTTCTCAAGGAGTCACACTCTCCTGCACAAACGTCGAATAGAAGATCTTCACATCATTAACGTTCATGATGTATCTTATAGTGTTCTCCTTATCGTATATCGTGAAGTTTGATATCGTTTCGTTGTAGATGTTTCCCAGCAAATACAGCCTTTTCAACGCCGGTATGTTCTTGAGGAAGTTCATGATCCTGAAAGTGATGTGTAGCTTGAGCTTGTTTTGGTTGGATATGGTGAGGTACTATAACTGGAGCATCTGTGGGTTATGCAAAAACTCTCTGAATCTCTCGGAGAGAATGAACTGGTGGTTGTTATACGTCAATGAAAGAGTAGTGATGTTGGCACCGAATGAACTGAGCTGGAAGGGGTAGTTCCATGAACAGTTGATCAGATTCAACTCTGAGAGGTTGATGCTAAGTCCTTCAAGATCCTCTTCTTGGAAATCCAGCACGAACCCGTTGATTATGAGTTTTTGAAGTGATGTAAACGGTTTACAGTGGTTCAGATTGAAGATAGCCTCAGATCCATCAACCCCCACTGGTGGTGTATCAAGCAAAAGTTCCAGCGACCGTACCTGCGGCATGTCTCCATTATATTTCAGAAAGTTTGAGCTTCCTTTCATTTTCAGTGTGAGGCTTTGAATGTTCTGGAACTGGGAGAGGAACATGTCAAACTTGAAGTTCCATTCGTACTGGAGATTGGCCTCCACGATGTAGATGTGTTCCACGTATGGTGTTACTGTGCTGAGATCTGAGACATCTTCTTTGATCATTTCAGCAATCTAAGTATCTTGTTGATCTCTTCCACGTTTTCGAGGGCGTTGTAGGAGCTATGGGTACTTCCTTAGGATGAATGACCAATCCAGTTGCACAGACTGGAAGATGTATGGAAGCATGACTTTTCGTGTTGGCTTGTTGGTCTTGGAAAGTGAAACCAAGTCATGATGTGTCAGATGTCTGAAGATATTGACAAGTATTTCATCGGGGAAGGGTAGTAGTGGGGCCGTTGTCATCAGTAAAGGGAGATTTGTAAGTTGTGATGGAGAAGGCGGCAATGGTGTGAGAATCACTGGTAGATGGGGATCAGTATAGGAGACCAGAGTTTTTTGTAGAGGTCTCTATATTATACGATCTGAAAGCTTTGTGGGTGTACTGGAAATATGATAGGATATGTGAACTTTATACGTGACTAAAAGGTGTCAAAAGAGGTCACTTGAAGGTGAAGCTACTAGCTACGTTTATTTTTCCTACGCGGGTGTGTCATGGTGCGACATCGGCATGAGATTCTCCGGTACCGGCATGGGGGATCTACATTGTGTCTCTTACACTACCCCTTACAAAGGCATAACAAATCGAATAGGATCCCAATTGTGTAGTACAGTATAACTATTTATCCATGGATGATATCAGCCAATGCTACCATCTCTGCGATTTTCTTTGGAGCAGTTAGCTGTTCACCCTCTCTCTCATACCAGATGCTTTCTTTCACTTGGCCGACTAGCTTGAGATCCTCAAATTCCTTTTTTAGTATCACAGCGTTATCCAGTGGCATTTCTTTACCCACCAGTTTTCTTCCTCTGATGTATGTTACAGTGGTGTTGTTTGATTCGTCTTGTAGTGTGTGGAAGTGCTGAAGAGAGTGTGGTCCTGTGTATCTGATCCTCACTGGCACAGAGTGAAGTTTGAAGACTGGTGTTTGCGATTGTGTACTTGGGATCTCCATGACTGTTGAATGGTAGGTTTTGTGAGTTTAAAGTTGGCTCAAGAGCTACATATGACGCGTTTGTTTGGTGTCTTTGACGCGTCTTGTTGAGGTGATGAGCTTCTATCCTTTCTTTTTACGGCGCGAGAACATCCACACACCTCATAATTAAGAGCCCTTGCCATCAGAGATGAGGATGTCCATTGTCGATCTAGTGAACTTTGTGGAATTGGAGAATGCACACAGTGAAGCTGTCATCAGAGCAGTCCACTGCATTCCTAACCCCGATCTGATCTACTCTAGAGGCTAGAGGTGAGGATGGTTGTGTTAAACTGTGGAAGGCTGTCAACGTACTGTTCATGAGCTCCTCATGAACGCGCGCCAGCACCCAGCACCTAGCCACTAGAGACTAGAGACTATAGTTTCTTCTAGTCCAGTTACGAGGAGACTGAGCTCGAACCACACTGCGCCAGAGTCCGATGCTGATCATGGCGCATGGCGCTCGTGATACAAACTTTGGTTACGTGTCGAAACATCATATGAGCAAAAGAACTAAAAGCATGACAAGATCAAAGACAAGAACAAGAAGGAAGAGGGACAAGAAGCTGGACAAAAACATAAGTCAAACCAACTAAAGCAGTATCGAAGTAATACAGAAGGAAAAGCAGGATGCCACAAAGGAAAACATATATATTTCATACCCATGGAGCTATTGGCGACATGCGCAGCCTCATAATTACTCCTTTCCCTCCCCACTGCATGGCCAATAGTCCACCCGAATATTAGCTTCATATTGGCTTCGGCGCATCTAAAATAGACATTTTTGAAACGGACCTGTAATACTACGTGGCAAAAGACTTCTACTATGCAAATAACATAACACAACACCTTTGCATAAGGTTTATTGGTGAACCATGAAAATAGGTATCATATGAAAATCTCAAAAACGACTTTTGACGCCAGCTCAATCAGTTTTGAGGTTATCTCCACCAGGAAAACTCCAAATGCAACCTTCCACTTCACTTCCCAATGCCACACTTACACAGGATAGTAATTTTCAAAATTGGCTTCACAATTAAGCAAAATAGCATTTTTGGTTTTTTGAAAAAATCTCATAGGAGTCGACAAGGGGGTTACCCTACTGTTATATTATATTGTGTGGGTGCGGTGTGATTGTGTGGGCGTTGCTCAGGTAAAGGGCATGGGGAAAGTTTGTGCGGTGATCGGAGCGTCAGGCTGCATGCAGGCCGGCCGGTAGACTGGTGGGAGGCTGGGAGGTGCGGGGAGTGGGGAGTGGGCTGGGGAGTTCTCAGCTGAGTGGGTAGGGAGAGTCGGGAAGCCAGATCCGCCCCCTCGTTAGGGTTCGGGGCAGGTCAGGTGACACAAAAACGGGTGGCAGGGCTCATTGTGACTGCTCCGGTAAGCCCTAGGGTAAGGATGTGTCCTCCAAGTGTGTATGAATGAACTACAATCACCAATATCTTGCCAGGGGGATGCGCAGACCCGTTGAAAGCGCCATTCGATGAGATCGGGAGAGCAGTGCGAATCCTGTGAGCTTATCCACGCCATTGCAGCGGCAATATTGGCAGAGATGATATCTGCGTGCATGAAGCTGTAGAAGT
>JAKVQR010000401.1:0-14023 GCA_030462915.1 Petasospora meyerae
TTTTTTTTTTTTTTTTTTTTTTTTTTTTCGCTGCAATGTTGCCCTAGAGATTGAGAACAGAGTCTTTCAGTTGAAGCGTATCGAATCAAAGGAAAGGATGAAGTTCTTACTTGTGACTTAAACAGGACTCACTGTTGTCATCATCGAGTTCAAAGTTCAAAGTTGAATTGTAATATGGACCATGGTTGATGGTTGATTGCCGAAAGGCCATTTGGCAGCGGTGGACGTTTCCTCGAAACTTGGTACTAAGCTATCAGAACTGGTAACTTGCAGAGATTAGTAACTTTGTGAGTACTTCCTACTTCCTTACACTTGAAAGTTGATCGAAGCTGGACATATATCAGAACTCTTCATGTCTTATCTTATCAGATAGCGTCATGTCATTCTTGTTCTTGAAGTTTTCAAACGAAATCATCCATAATCTGTCTTACAAAGAATATCTAAACTCTGGGTTCTGCTTATCAGTGAGATCTGCGAACTCGATGTTCTCCACCTTCACGTACTTCTCACCCATCTCGTCTCTGAGCCTGTCTCTCTTCTTGTTCTCCAAGTAGTAGGCAGTAAATAGGACGACCAAGATCACAATAACAGCGGCGTAACAACCAACGATCGTACCCTTAGCAGTGTGGTAGTCTGGTGCTTCCGAGGCCTTGAAAGTCTGTGGACCAATCACGTTACCTGTACAGTAAGCCATCAAGAACAACGCATTACCCACCATCTTCTTGGTGTGTCCAGCAACGTTTGATTGGAAGATGGAGACAATGCAGATGAATCCGATATCGGACACTTGCATGATGAACAGACCAGCTAGTCCAACTCTCTTGGAGTCTGCAAATGCCAACATCGAGGAACCAGTAAGTGCAATGGCGATAGCCAAGATCGAACACCAGATTCTTGACTTGATGATGTTGAAAGAGTAGAGACATCCGACAGCCACGGTGATGGTGAATCCGACAACTGAGATTGGGATGTTCAGCACAAGGGACTCCTTCACACTGTACTTGAAGTCTGTGTTGAGCAAGATAGAGGAGAAGTTGGAGATACCTCCATTAGGAACCTCATCAATGATACCAAAAGCGAACATCATCCAGATCTTCCAATCGGTGAGACACTCGATCAACTGCTCCTTCTTGAACTTCTTGTTACCATAACCTTGGTTGTTGTTTCTGATTCTCTCCAAGGCCATCAACTTCTCCTCGGGTGTAAGGAACCAAGCACCAGCTGGTGTATCAGGGATGTGTAAGTAGAAAGCCACCGCCAACAACAAGTTCATTAGTCCAATGACGATGTACACGACTTTCCAAGAGGCGATGCTCCAGTCACCACCGTGGATGTACAGTCCATAAGCCATAGCGTATCCGATGATCGCACCTGTGTTACAAGCACCAAGCCAAATAGCTGTTCTCAGGAAGTGTTCCTCCTTCTTGTACCACTGGGTAGTCAAGATCACCATCGTTGGGGTAATGGCGGACTCCATCATACCCAAGATCACTCTGAGGAACATGAACCCAGCCAAGTTACAAGCAGGCATCAAACACACGATGATACCCCATATCAGGATGAAAACCGATGTGGCCTTGGCAACTGGGAATTTCTGGAGGATGTAAGAGGCAGGCATCTCGAAGAACAAGTAACCCAAGTAGAAAGCAGAACCGAGCCATGAGTATTGAGAACCGGACATCCCCAAGTCGTCCTTGATACCCATCACACTGGCGAAGGAGTTGGAGATCTTGTCCATGTATTGGACAGAGTACAACAACACGAAGAATGGGACCAAGTACAGGTCGATCTTCCATCTCAGTTTGCGTTCTTGTTCAGGGGTCATTTCGATTCCCTTGGACTCCAAGGCGAGGTTCATAGCTTCATCGACGTTTTTCTGGTCCAGTTTGTATTCACGTCCATTGAGAGAGATGACGTTCTCCAATACCTCGTTGGAAGAGGAGTTGACGCTGACTTCTGCCTCGTCCTTGACTATGTCTGACATTGTTGGCGTTCGTTGTGTAATATGGTTACGGGTACGTAGTGAGGTTGTCCTGTGTGAAATAGGATCAAGGGTGAGGAAGGGGACGCTGTAGGGCCTAGTGCCTCTATATAAACCAGCCGCTGGAGTTTGGACCTTCACGGTATGAGACACATAGTATACAGATAGCTGATAGCTAATAATTACACCTGTCAATCACCGGATACGGGATTCTCGGGCTTGAGCCCTGATTACGCACATAATTATTTAGATAACCCAGCTGAGACTCGAGAGTGTAGAAGCCCCGGACTGCACAGTGCAGGCACTCAGGGACCGGAGCGCTCACTGTTTCCTCTTCCGGATGCATCTCCGGGCTCTAGATAAGATCTCGAACGGCTACGCGAGATGGGTGCTTCTAGACGAGCGGATCAACTGCAGCGCCTTCATGTCACATTATATGATTGGGTGGTTATATGACTGTATCGGATAACACAGATGAGAACTCCGAAGCCCGTGTCTGTTACTGTTTACAGCTCAAGACTCAAGGCGCAAGTTGACAGTAGTCCAAGAGTTTCTTCACGAATCACATGCCAATGTCTTGTCGCCTTGGCCCTTGGCTCTTGGCTTCCTGATGATACGGCACTGAGCAGTCTAGACTCTAGACTCCATAATCTATCCCTTTTCAAGCACAACCCCGGGTTGTCTTTCCCTATCTAGAGCCAATCTCGAAATTGGTTGATACTGGTCAGTGGTTACTATGGCGAGGACACAATCAAAAAACTCCGGCGAAGGATGAACGGAATCCTCCGAGTTTTCACTGTAGAATACTATAGTCAGAGATTGGAGAGTCCAAGCGGATCAGAGATCAACAGAACAGCGCACATGCTTCTTCTATAGTACTATACACCTGTATTCACAATCTGCTCAAAGTAGGCTTCTTAGCGACATACTCGAGAATCTCCTCCTTGTAGAAGTTCTTCCCCTCGATTCTCTTCTTGGAGACAAAGTAACCCGTTGGACAAGTGTATGGGATCTCCTGAATAGACTTCCCACTGACAATACAAGTAGCAACAGCCTTACCGGACATCCAAACTCTAGGCATACCGTGGCCATGGAATCCAGCACAGATAAAGGCACCAGGCTTACCGATGCAGTCCAATTCACCGACATAAGGCAAGTAGTCGTTGGTGTAACCCAAGATACCACACCACACATGAGAAACCTCTACAGGTGTGTCCTTCCAAGTAGTGAAGCGGTCCTTCATGTAGTTCTCGTTGAACACCTCATACGTCTTTGCTGGAACAAAGCTGTCATCTGTGTGATCGAAGTGTCCCTTGATGGCCTCTTCACCGGGTTTGTCCATGTCCAGCATGACTTCGTCTTGTCCACCAACAACCACAGATCCATCCGGTCTGTTGATCAAGTAGTCACTTTTCTTCAAAGAGGTGAACAGACCATACGTGTTTGTGAGGTGTGGGACGTTGGATTTGTCTGTGGGAGCGATACGACAGATAACACCCTTCTGAGGAACGATGGTGTTCGTGAACTCAGAGAGCAACGCCTTGGTATAACCGTTGGTACAGAAGACGACCTTGTTACAGACAGTCTCCCCTCTACCGTCAACACGAACCACCCACTTACCGTCTTCTCTCTGTTTCACCTCAGTGACGAGAGAGTTTGCCTGCAAGTTGAGTCCCTTGGAGACACAGATCTTGAGCAAAGCGATCATCAACTTCCATGGCCAGCACTGAGCAGCAGGGTACGTGATGGCGATATTCGTAGAGTCCACTTTTGAGATCACTCTTGCTGCGTCTCCGTAGAAGATCTGGATCTGGTCTTTCAACTCCTGCTTGATGTATGGGTTCTTCATGAACATGTCGTAGCATTTCAAATCTCTGATCAGACGTGGGTCGTCTTTGTACATGTACACGTCACAAGCTCTAGTTAAAAAGAAATCACAATCGATGTTGTTCTCGTCCACGAGTTTCTTCAACGTCCAAAGGTGTTCATACTCTGAGTTGGCAATCTCAGCGGCACCTTTCTCACCCAACATGGAGCAGTACAAGTCATAGTAACGATGCACGTATGGCTTGATGTGGCCACCGTTACGACCAGTGGCACCAGTCACCAAGTTTCTTGCCTCATACAGAGCGACTTGGGCGTTAGGGTCCTGTAAGAGCAAATTGTAAGCTGTGGAGGTACCAGCGTATCCTGAGCCGATGATAACGGTATCAATCTCCCTTGGGATCTCACTGGTGGATCTGAACCGGGAGAACTCTGTCTGTTGGGAGAGCCAGTACGAGATGGTGTACTGCTCCTTAGGGAAGTAATTGGTGCTTTTGGAAGTCATTGGGGGACTGGGCAGTGGGTGATAATATACACAGTAAAGTACAATACTACGAGCATATAGAACAATTGACAGTTTTTTTCATTTATATAAGAGAGAAGACACTGCATGTAGTATGATGCTTCTCATCTCCGCGCGTCTTTCCGGTTGTCTCGTCGCACTGACCTTCCGAATCCGGAAACAAGTCCGGATGCCATCAGGGGGCTAGACGCTTCACCCGCGTTATACATCATAATCAAGCAAAAGGAGGTGAAGCACACACGGAATGAGATACATACAGACCTTCCAAGTTCCAAGTATGGTACAAGCTCTTGTTGTAGTCCATAGTGATACTCGGCGGGACTATCTTGTCTTTGAAAGTCCCATTTCGGAAACTGTACATGACTCTCCCATGTGCGTCCCCATAACTTACCATTGCAGCGACACATGCTCCATATGGATCTTTCGTGAGTGGGACGTTATGATAAAAGATTGATTAACTAATTAACTCACCATATACTATGAATTAGTTTTAGTATATTGTGAGACAGAAGGTAAGAAACGTTACCTATATTATCTTCCCCTTACCAGGAACTACCATGCCTCTGAAAGCATATGACTTCATGAGCCTCTGGAACCCTCTCATGGACTCACTTCTGTCCACAAAAAACACAGACGGATCATACATTATCCACTATGATGAATACCAAGTGGAAACACCCGAGAGCAACAACAGGAAGGTTGAACCAGAATTTATCCCAGTTTGCAATGCTTCCATCTGGTTGTCTCACCCACAGAACGATATTGGCAGCTTTCAAGTAGAACTATAAGGCAATGGGGCCTTCCGACAAGTCAATGAACGGATCCGCATACCAAGTGTCCCCATTATACGACGCACAATGCCATATGTGATACTCTTCATCATCCCTATAGTGCTTCCTCTCATATGCTGCTTTCTCAGTGGTCTCATACATCGGTCTCTTCTCAAAGATACCTCTAGTGAGAAATTTGTCACTCCCAATCTTCCACTCCGATGCCAAAGTGTCATTTAGAAACACGTCCTTCAGTATAGGTGGCTCCCTTCACACTATGCGATATCCCGTTGGTTCTGCCAACACACCGATAACCCCAAGAATAGAAGAAATATTCATCACAGAAGTTTGTGTCTTCCAGAATGTACTAGTGTGAGCTCCCATGGATATCACAACTACTCATGTGGTGTGAACGGCGAATTTGATCATACTTAGCACTTTCCATTTCAGGTGGGGGTTGAACGGATAGATATTGAAGGGAGTGTAGTGATAAAGTTGATGTAGTTCACGTCAGACCAATTCTCCGCTTATCTCCGAAACCACTCAAAGAAGCCTAAACCCACCACCAGGTTCATAAGAGTTGTAGATAGGAAAGTCAACATGATAAGAGTATCAAAAGTCGATTATGCACAAACAAGCTTGTTTCTTTGACCAACACCGTCATCTTTTGAACCCTTAGTTAGTAAAGTAGCTGGTGACTCAGTGACGGTTGTTGAAAGGGTACGTTCCATCTGGCCAAATGTACAGAACAAAAAAGATGACATGCGAAATAATCAGATAGATGAAACAGAAGATGTTCCAACCTCTTCCATAATCAAAAGTACCTCTCTGGAAGTCTATAGTGCCAGGCACCACCTTGCCTAGAACTGTTTCATCGACCCACGACTTTGTAGAAGCATATAGAAGGATACGATGTCGATAATGCAAAATGCAAAGTGGAAAAATCCAAGAAATTCCACCGGAATACTGTAGATCGACTCAGACCAGCCTGTAATGCTTCCGTCTTGTAGTCTCTTAGGGGCTATGATCCAATCCTCCACCACCCATAGAAGGAGATTGGGAACTTGTATGTAGAGCTGTATCGCCATGGGACTTACTGACAAGTGAAGCCACCAATAATCATTCCAAATGTCACTGTAGTAACTCTAACAGCCGGATTTGTACCATTCAACATATGTAGTATTCCTCAACTATACTGCTTTCTCAGTGGTCTCAAACAACTGTTTCTCCTCAAAGGCACCTCGAGTAAGGAAGTTGTCCTTTCCAATTTTCCACTCCGAATCTAGACTTCCATTCAAAACAACCTCTTTCAATATCGGTGGCTCCACGTAGCCCTCATCTTGCTGTTTGTTGTTTGGATAGCAGTACCGGCTACTCCTCGTGTCTTGCCAGTCCACCTTTACAGCATGCGAAATCCCATTAGTCTTAGCGATACACCGATAACCCCATGGATAAAACAGATATTCGTCACAGAAATTCGTGTCTTCAAGGTTGTACATGAGATCTGAACTCCCATATGGATCATACACTTTCACGTGTGAAAAGTCCAGTTTGTACAAGTATCTATTGAGTGAGGGAAGATTCACCAAACTGGAAACGAAGACCAAAATGGCGAAAACGAAGAAGCAGAATCTAGTGGCTTTAGCATATGTTTTATGGATGGCGAGCATTGTAATGAAGGGAGTGGAATGATGTCGAAGCCTAATAAAGTAGTTCGTTATGTGTTGAATCAATCTAGTTGTGATAGTTGAATGTATTATCTCCATTTTCTCTCACAGACCCCTTGGGTGAAAGATAACCGCTCATAACCACAAACAACACATACAACACAAACAACTACAAACCACTACAAGCAAACTCTTCTAGCATGTAATATCCCAATCATTCATCTATAACCCAATACACAGATCACAAACGGACAACAACGTATGGAACCTCAACGTCCTCGCCTTCCTTGTCATCGGTACATATCTCCAAGATCAACGTCTTGATATGACCAGCCAAGTCCTTCTTAGTCACAGTCTTGATCAACTCAGTCAACTTCATGCTTTCTCTCTCCTTAACCTTCTTTGGTGGCATGAAGGAGGCATACAACAACGAAACGTCATATGACAACATCGTGATCTCCAAGCCCTCCTTCTCCTGGAAGTGGTCGATCAACTCCTTCAATGTGACATCACCCTCAATCTGGAAGTTGTCCCAAATCTTATCAAACTCAGTGTCGTTGTACTTACCCTTTGGTGAGGCAATTGGTTCGGAGAATCCAAAGAATGGCAATGCCAAGTTCACAAATCCGTTCTTGTAATCCTCAATCACATCTCTCTTATCAACAACTTTGTACAACTCCAACTGAACCAGACCAGTGACAAGTGCAGTGGTAGTGGCAATAGCTGGAATGATTCTTCCGGCAATAAACTTGGTCTTCTGACGATCAGCAGTCTCGATTTGGTAGTTCAATGCACGTGCGTTAGAAGCAGCAGTGATGAACTCAATGTGATGGTTTGTGTCGTCATCCTTCTCGAACTCCACTGGGTTCAATCTGTAGCCAGCCAATGTGGATGGCTTTGGCAAAGAAGCAGCCAATGCCTCCAATTCGTTCTCCTCCACTTTCTGTTGAGCGTTTGGATCTGGCTCATCGTCATTGGCTTGGATCTTCACATCAGAACGAGGACTGAATGGCTCAATGACAACACTCTCCAAGACCTTAGCGTAGGCGGCCTTGTCTGGAGCACCGGTGTCACCCTTAAGACCATAGTTGAAGGCTCTCAAGTTAGCTGCACCAACGATGAAGTTGAAGTGTTCTGGGTTCTCAATGTCAAACTCCAATGGCTTAGGAGCACGCTTGGCACCAGACCAGAATGGAGCGCCGTTGGAGGTCTTAGCGTCAGGTGGGAAGTTGTAGAGCAACTGCTTGATGTCATGGTTGAACTTCTTCTCGAACTCCAATCTGGCCCACTTGACACAGTCCTCAAAAGTGTATGGTCTGTTGTTCAAAGAGTCGGCAATGGACTCAATGATGGTCTTAGCATCACCGCCTTGCTTGATGGTAGACTCAACGAAGTTTGGTTGGCTAAGGTAAGAGTTCACATTCTCAGCAGCATCAGTGAAGTAACCTTGGAACAAAGACTTAGCCCAAGCGATGGTGTGGTCGATCTTGTTAGGGAAGGAACGTAATGTACACAATGGGATGGACTTCTCAGGTGGGTCCTGGGAAGAGGAGTAAGACTCAGTCAATCTTGGAATGACAACCTGGGTGTTACCCTTAGTACCCAAAGTACCGGACTCGAGAAGAGCCTTCTTGAAGAAGACACAACGACGGTCAACGTATGTACGAGCATCAACGTTGTCCAAGGCATTTGTGACAAAGTCCAAAGACTCCCAGAAGGCATTGTCGTAGATGTCCTCGGTTTCAGTTCCCACCTTCTCGTTCTTGGCCTCGATGTGACCAGTGAGGTCAGGGTTGATGGCAACAACAGCAGCAGCAGCGACTTCGGACTTACCCTTACCCACATCCTTTGGTCTGAACAAGAACTGTCTGTTCAAGTTGGACTTCTCAATGGTATCGTTATCAGTCACAATGATCTTACCGTTTGGACCGGAACCAAGACCCATCAAAGCCCAGTTTTTCAACATCTCACAACCAATGGCACCGGAACCCACGAGGAAAGTCTTGGAGTTAGCCACGGCCTGTTGGAAGTCCAAACCGAACACAGCGATCTGAGCATCGTAACGGGATTGGATTGGCTGGGTGTTCTGTTCGTTTCTTGGGAAGTTCTTTGGGAGGGATTCCAAGGAGTCAAAGTACATGAACTGCTTGATTGGGACGAACTTACCGGAACAAGCCTTGAGCACCTCCTGGGCAACAAGACCACCGAGAACAGCGGTCATACCTGGGATCTCACCAGTAGCCTGGTAGGCAAGCTCTGTAAGCAACTTTTCGTCGAGATCACCTTCGAAGTTTGTCTGCGTAGCCAAGTTCTTGGCCAAGTGCAAGAACTGAGCGAGGTCTTCCTGGTTGAAAGGTCTTGGGAGATGTCCTGTCTGCTCCTTGAACTGGTGGAGGACTTGGAAACCCAAGTGCAATTGTGGTGGACGGTCAAACTTGGCAAAGTCAGAGTAGAAGAACTCTGGCTGTTGTAGTTGTTGCTCTAAGGATTGGTAGGAGACCTGGAATGGAACCTTGACCTGTGTGTAGATACCGCCCTTCTTGTACTCGCCGTACTTCGTGACGTCACCAATCTTGAATGCGTATGGACCCAACACTTCGACCTTGAAGACCTGGTCGTTGTTGATGTCGAGACCCTCCACTTCACTGAACTTGACGTAATCACCATCCTCAAGACCGTGTCTGCTGTCAACGAGCACGGACACTGTACCATCGGCTTCAATATCAGAGACGATACCGGACACCGGCTCTTCACCTGTGGAGTCAATGATGGTGAAGTCAGTACCAAAGTCTGTGAAGACGGTACCGAACAAACCACGGGCGTCTGTGGAGATGAACTTGATGTTGTTGGCGTGTGTGAAGTTGTTGATCTTGACTTGCTGTTCCAAGCTCAACTCGGTAGCAACAATGACTTGGAATTTGGCCAAGGTCTCCTCGGACAACTCGTCTACCACGGTGATTGGCACGTAGGCGTTCAACTCAGAGAGCTTTGGAGCACTGGCAGAGGCACGAGGCTGGCCAATGTCAGCTTCACCGAGGAAGAACTGGGTGGAGAGGTCTCTCAAAGTGACAGGTTCTGGGTCGTAGAGGGAGAGGGACTTCACACCGGCAAGGGCGACGTTCTTGGCAATCTCGATACCGAGACCCTTGATGCCGATGATGAGCACGTTGGAGTGCTGCATCTTCAACATGGCCTCCTTACCGAGGACGTAGAGCTGACGAGAGTAGAGAGATTCATCAATCTCCTGCTGCTGCTCCGGGGCAGGAGACGGGGTGTCGATTTGCATCTTGTCTGACATTGTGGGGTGAGGCGGTTCTTAAATTTCCCAGGGCGGCTGACTTTGCGGGCTGACTTTTGTGGGAAGGCAGGAGAACAAGCCTTTATAGATGATAAGAAGTGAACATTCTATCAATTGTAATCCCTCAAGCGGTGTTTGCGTGTTGTAGAGCTAGAAAAGTGGAGGTGGCGACAGAGAGAGAGGGAGGTCTTCGCGAAAATTCCATGAGAAGAGACGAAAATGCTGAGGTAAGCACGAGAGCATCTTTCCGGGTAGGTATTTGGTGGAGGATAGTAGACAATTGAGCTCATTTGGACCCTTTCTTCTGATATCCGAAAGGAAACCATCGATTCTTGGACTAACGACTACCAGAGATGAAGTACTCCGCACAGGAACTATGGGGAGGCGCCATCTCCACCACTCTCCCACAAGGACTTATGGACGCCTCTCGGCTAAGACAAGTTCCAGACTCACAAGAGGTGTTTCTTGTGCCTACAGAAAACACAAGTGATTACAAGCAGATGCACAAGAACGACACGATAATCTTTGATCTGCTGGAGATGGTTGAAGGTGCAGATGTGGATGCTGTGAAGGAGCACTTTGAGGACGTTGCTCATCTCAATGACACTGATCAGTGGAAGCTGTTTACCATTGAAGAGACTGACAACCAGATCCAGGTGAAGTCCTACATTGGTATTGGTATTGAACCTGCCAAGAAATGGGGTAGAAATGAGGGTAAGGATGGATTAACACCGGCTTTGTGTGTGGTAATGGGCGTGGTAAGGTTGAAGAAAGTGGAAACAGATCTGGTTATCACCTATAATGTCCCAATGGAGGATGCCACAGAGCTGCATGATCTCGAGAAGCTACAAGATACTACAGATGCTAAGTTGGAGGACAACACAGCTTCCAAGAGAATCCAGTTGGCCGTTGGTGTTGTTCGGGAGATCATCAAGACGCTAAAGGTGGACGACTGGGGACTTTTTGGGTGAGTAAAAGACAATCTAAGGAAATAATACACATCCCAATACCTTATTGCATACTATGATTGCCCAATGATATCAAGAACGTGCCATAATCTCCGAATTTTGGTAGATCAGCACCGTACACAAGTGGGATCTTCCCTCATACGCTGTGGTCCCTACCGTTTTTGATTCGCGGGTTTTCCCCTTCACGGCTGGAAACGTTGTCAAACCTCTCCCAGTGAGCTCTTTCCACGTACTTGAAGGACACTGTTTGGGTCATAAACGCTGTCTTCCCTCGTGGATTTTTCTCTATCAGCCACAGAAGAGAACTGATTGGTTTAGATCGGCTGTTGTTGCTAGTCTTTTCCTTACTTCCATTCCTCAACTGCGCACCCGATCCGACGTGAAACGCCAGACAGACCTACGTGTTCCAACACAATGGCTCGCAGACAACAACCACTCAAGAGGATTCTTATCCTTTCATGTGCCTTACTCACACTTCTACTGGCACTCTACAAGTTCCTCTCCGCCTCTCCACCAGATCTGCAGCAGGTTCTCAAGCAGATCCCACAAGAAACCATCCTCAATGCCATTTCGCCGAACCAGAACAACGACATCGCTGACAAGCTGGAATCCATCGCAGAGAGACTGTTGGCAAAGCAGGACGAGCGTATCGCACAGCTGGAGGAAGACAGAAAACAACTCGAGAAGAAGATCCAACAGCTCAGACGTCCTCCTTCAGACGCCACACTGAGAGAGAAGCTGGCTTTCCTCTTCCCATACGACTAGAGCTCCAAGTTCCCAGCGTACATCTGGCAATCGTGGAAATACGGACTGAATGATGAGAGATTTGGTGAGAAGTTCAAAGAAGGTGAGACTCAATGGGCTTTGAAAAATCCGGGTTTCGTGCATGAGTTGTTCAATGACGATACATCCCATGCCATTGTCCACTACTTGTACGTGTCAATTCCAGAGATTGTCGAGGCTTATGAGTCCTTGCCTTCCATCATCTTGAAGATGGACTTCTTCAGATACCTCATCTTGTTTGCCCGTGGTGGTGTCTACGCTGATGTCGATACACTCCCATTGCAACCTGTACCAAACTGGATCCCTGAGAACGTATCACCAAACGAACTCGGTATGATCATCGGTGTGGAGTCTGACCCTGACACACCAGACTGGAGAAAGACCTATGCTAGAAGATTACAGTTTTGCCAGTGGGTGATCCAGGCTAAGCCAGGTCATCCAATCCTCAGAGAGATTGTCGCTAAGATCACAGAACAGACGCTGTTGAAGAAGAGAAGAGGTGAACTCGAGATCAAGACCAACCTGGACATTCTCGAATGGACCGGTGCAGGAGTATGGACAGATGTAGTCTTCACTTATTTCAACGACTACGTGCAGAGCGGTATCTTCTCCAAGGTCACCTGGAAGGACTTCACCAAGTTGGAAGTACCTAAGTTGGTCAGTGATGTCTTGGTGTTACCAATCACAAGTTTCTCTCCAGGTATCGGTGCTATGGGTGCCAAGGATGAGGACCATCCATTGGCTTACGTGAAACACTACTTTGAGAATATTTGGAAGAAGAACTAAGCCCGTTTGGTTATGAGAATGGAGAATGTATAGATCTGAGTTGCCTAGTTGTAATTTATCACCCCAAAATTGTATTCAGCATGGTTCTGTAGGCATTATTAGAGAAGTATACACGCAGAAGAACACACTCCTATGCTACAAAACTCGATAATGCCAGAAAATAATTTGATTTCGGCGGGTTTTATGCTCAATTGATGTATAATGCTAGCTTACCGAACGAGAAGATGAGCTCAAATTAAAAATTTTCAGTAGGCACTTTGGCCGAGTGGTTAAGGCGAAAGACTTGAATCTCGAGTTTAAGATATCTTTTGGGCTCTGCCCGCGCAGGTTCGAACCCTGCAAGTGTCGTTAATTTTTTTGTTCTTTGAGAGCACAGTGGCTCATAACCCTTCCTAATATGGAAGAACATTCCTGATTGGGAAAAGTCACCATTTGAGATCTCCGGTGGTATGTTCCTACAACAGTTGACCATTCGACATTCGTCAACTAGAAATCCAGACTCCAGAGTCCAGAGTGCTCAGTGAGTGGTAGATCATAGATCGCGAGACCTCAGACATGGATGACCAGCTATCCTCCTTTCTCACCTACTTTTTGATCGGTGGTGTCACCGCCGCCATCTCCATGACCGGTGCTGCCCCAATTGAGAGAGTCAAACTGCTTCTTCAGATCCAGAATGAGATGATTAAACAGGGTCGCCTTACTAAGAAATATGACGGTATTGTTGACTGTTTCAAGAGAATTTACGCAGATGAGGGTCTTGTTGCCTTCTGGAGAGGTAACGTTGCCAACGTCATCCGTTGCTTCCTAACATAGGCTTTGAACTTCGCCTTTTAGGACAGGTTCAAATATATGTTCAGTTTCTAGAGGGACGAGGGATACTGGAGGTGGGTCGCCGGGACCTTAGCTTCCGGTGCTCTTGCTGGGGCTTCTTCCCTTTTGTTCGTGTACTCCTTTGACTACGCCAGAACCAGATTGGCTAACGACCTGAAGTCTGCTAAGGGTAACGGTGAGAGACAGTTCAACGGTTTGCTAGATGTCTATAAGAAGACTCTGGCCACTGACGGTATTGTTGGTCTTTATAGAGGTTTCCTGCCTTCTGTTGCTGGTATTGTCGTCTACAGAGGTTTGTACTTCGGTCTTTACAACTCCTTGAGGCCAGTATTGTTGACCGGTGCTCTTGAGTATTCCTTCGTGGCCTCTTTCTTGTTCGGTTGGTGTGTTGCTACTACTGCTTCATTGGCTTCCTACCCATTGGACACCGTTAGAGGAAGAATGATGATGACCTCTGGTCAGACTGTCAAGTACAACGGTGCCTTCGATGCTCTCAAAAAGATTGTCGCTGCTGAGGGTGTCAGATCCTTGTTCAACGGTTGTGGCGCCAATCTCCTCAGAGGAGTTGCCGGTGCCGGTGTGCTCTACGCAC
>JAKVQR010000402.1:0-14071 GCA_030462915.1 Petasospora meyerae
CTCTCATCTTTAACACATCACCTTTTACACATTACATAGTTTATAGTTGTTTTATCTTCAAGAAGAGATTTTTTGTGTCTGTTACAAATTACGCTTGTATCGTGAAACGACTTTGTGTTACGATACAGACCTTGAGATCCGGTTGTCAGAGGCGATCCACCGAAACCGGCGCACTCTGGACGACGTTCCCGGATCCATCTCGATGGTCATACAAAACTGATACGCTAGTTATGGTAAGAGTTCGTTGTTGTGAATCTCATCGTGGTATGTAATTGAGGTTTCTGAGGCTATAGGAACAGCATTATGGTTCGTAACTTTCATATGGTGCTTTGGCAACCGAATACCTCTGGTGGCTCTTACCCTAGAAATCAACACGCTTGTGTCTAATTCACCCCCAGATTTTTAGTTTTTCCCGATAACCCAGAACCTGGCTAGTAGCTAGCCCTCATCTCAGCCCTGATTCCTGAAGCCCTAGTTGAACGTAAGGTCCGTCTCCAATTCGCCGACGAATGAGTCAACAACCCGTAGAGTGTTCAGAATCTAGATACTAGTAGCTGTCTGATGCGACTCACCTGTCACGCTACTTATCAACGGCCATGTCATATAGAGCCGTACTTGATCCATATCACTTGCCCTGCCATCGATCAAGTTAGGAATTGGCACTCGATCCACTGTAGGAGACGGCACTTTGATGAGTTCGGACGATGGCACCTCAGATATCGGGAGCGGAGATTCTTCAAGTTCTGAGTCACCGAAATTTTCCACTTTAATTTTTCACTGCGCAGTGCGAACGTCGACGTCGGGTGTTGCAGATATAAAAAAGCCCACACCCCCAGAACGTTGAATGCATCTCACACCACCTTTGTTTGGCAGAAACATCCTGTAAGGAAATCAACTATCCCAACAATGTCTTTCAGAAACACCACCCTCCGTGTTGCCCGTATGGCCGCTTCTGCTACCCAGAAGAGAGCTCTTTCCGCTCTTGCCTCTTCTGCTCGTCCAGCCCTCAGAACCCAGACCAAGGTTGCTGGTGTTAGAGGTGTCAAGACCATCAAGTTCAACGGTGTTGACGAGGAGATCGTCTACGAGAGAGCCGACTGGCCAAGAGAGAAGCTCTTGGAGTACTTCAAGAACGACACCATGGCCATGATTGGTTACGGTTCCCAGGGTTACGGTCAGGCCCTCAACATGAGAGACAACGGTCTTAAGGTTGTCATTGGTGTTAGAGAGAACGGTGCTTCCTGGAAGGCCGCTTTGGAGGACGGTTGGGTCCCAGGTGAGACTTTGTTCTCTGTTGAGGAGGCAATCAAGCGTGGTACCTACGTCATGAACTTGCTCTCCGACGCTGCTCAGTCCGAGACCTGGGGTTCCATCAAGCCATTGATCACTGAGGGTAAGACCTTGTACTTCTCCCACGGTTTCTCCCCAGTCTTCAAGGACTTGACCCACGTTGAGCCACCAACCAACGTCGATGTCATCCTCGTTGCTCCAAAGGGTTCTGGTAGAACCGTCAGATCTCTCTTCAAGGAGGGTCGTGGTATCAACTCTTCTTACGCCGTCTGGAACGATATTACCGGTAAGGCTCACGAGAAGGCCCAGGCTTTGGCCGTTGCCGTTGGTTCCGGTTACGTCTACCAGACTACTTTCGAGAAGGAGGTCAACTCTGACTTGTACGGTGAGAGAGGTTGTTTGATGGGTGGTATCCACGGTATGTTCCTTGCTCAGTACGAGGTCTTGAGAGAGAACGGCCACTCCCCATCTGAGGCCTTCAACGAGACCGTCGAGGAGGCTACCCAGTCCCTTTACCCATTGATCGGTAAGTACGGTATGGACTACATGTACGATGCTTGTTCCACCACTGCCAGACGTGGTGCTTTGGACTGGTACCCAGTCTTCAAGGATGCCTTGAAGCCAGTGTTCCAGGACTTGTACGAGTCTACCAAGAACGGTACCGAGACCAAGAGATCCTTGGAGTTCAACTCCCAGGCCGACTACAGAGCCAAGCTCGAGGCTGAGTTGGAGACCATCAGAAACATGGAGATCTGGAGAGTCGGTAAGGAGGTTAGAAAGTTGCGTCCAGAGAACAACTGATGCTGCTGCTAACGCTCTGTTCACATCACTACAAAATACATTCCTTCGGTTCGTTATCTCTGGTGTTTCTCTGATGAAGAGAATGCCGTTTGGTTCATCAAATATTGGTCATTGAATGACTTTTGATATTTATTATGTTTTTTATCTTCATTTTTTTATGGGCTGGTTGAAAGATCTATTACGTTTGCATGAATATTGTTTAATGAAAAGACAAATTCACTTTATGATATTGTGTTGTAAGCGTGTTGTATAAAGCTCTAGTTGGAAACTAGTTACTAGTGTAAAGTCTGGGTCTGCTCGGGCTCGGGCTCGGGCGCGGTCTGAATTTCTCGCTCACTCTCGGATATCTAGATGGGGACCAAGCTACTATAACGACCACTCATGGACTACACTACGTCTCAATTTTCAAGTTCAAAGCAAAAATGATCACTACCGGGTAAGTTTTTGTGGTCTTATCTCAATCAAGGAAAACCTTAGCTACTAACCCATACACGAACAGCGTACTGATAGCTCACGAGGCTTCCACCAACACAATCACCACACTCCATGACAACCTAACCAATGAGATTCCTCGAATTCTTGGACGCTGGTCCTTTGACCTCAAGATATTCAAATCTAACCCGAAGACAGTACCGCAAGCTGAAGGTGATAATGGATTCATGTACGATCTTACTCTGGATTATGAACCAACAAAATCAGTCACCCTTGTGAATGGAACTGCAATTGTCACCACCGTAGAAACACCAGAAGAGCTTCTGCAAAATGGATGTTCGAATGGATCACCAGATAGCTTTGGATTGCTTATAACATCCAAGTTACAAAGTTTATGGACACTACGACAAACGCTGAGGGGAGAGAACGGTGCCAGTTATGAGCTTCGCAATGGAGAGTTCATCCTACGAGCTGTGAATGTCTTCTTGCATGGAAGTTTCAAGCACTTCGTCGTCATAATTGAGCATCACAGCAAGGGACCAGAATCCCAGGAGGCCCATGCTGATGTGGTTGCAAAGATTGAAGCACTGTGTGAAGAGTTGAATTTCCCCAAGGGCAGACTTTGTACCGGTGTACTAGAAGGGAATCCTAGCTATCTTTCCAACCTGACCAGTCAGTTTGTGGATGCCACAGTGCAGAACTGATGTGATACTAGAGAGACCAACCTATATAGCCATACTCAGATAAATGGGACAGCAATTTGGCAACCCACCAGCCAGTAGACAGTAACAGGATGATATCAGGTCACACACACACATGTTGCCCATACCGATCAGAGATCTGTGATGGTGTTCTCGACGTCAGTGAAAACTTTTCATTCTTGCTGTTTCTCTCCTAGATAGGTAAATCTTGTATAGAAGAATTTAGGAGATTGATCATCTAATTTTGGACCCAATTGGTAACGTGATACTAGATGAAAACGGTTAGTGAGCCCTTTTACTAATGATGTTCGACGCTCGAGGGGCTTTCGCGACGCGTCTTCTCCAGTCTAGAAGGTGCCAATTCACCGTACGTGTCCATCTTTGACGTGTCCTTCAGCCGAGACAAAAGAGCCAACAAGGCCTTCACATCTCCAAACTTTGGGACTCCCGTCTGTTTCGATCTTCTCAGGCATCACCGAATCATAACTGGAAGAAATGTCCAAGGCTACAGGGGCTACAGCCAACGAGTCCTCTGCGTCTTTGCGTCCATCGAAGATCTCATCCTCGGAGGAGCCATCTCCAGAAGCGGAGATCAACGAGGAGCAGGAGGAGGAGAAGAAGAAGAAGAATGAAGTTAGGCCAACCAAGACAAACAATCTGACATCAATCCCAAGTAAACTGTTTGGTCTGATTATGAGAGTGGAGCCATTGTGGGCTCCATTGTTGTACACCGCATTGGGTGCCTACTGGAGAATGCATCTGCTTGACCGTTCCAAGAAAGTCGTTTGGGATGAAGCCCATTTCGGTAAGTTTGGCTCCTACTACATCAAGGGTGAGTTCTACCATGATGTGCATCCACCGTTGGGTAAGATGCTCATTGGTCTGAGTGAGTGGCTTGCCGGTTTCGATGGTGACTTCGAGTTCAAGTCCGGCTCGCCGTACCCAGAGAAGTGTAACTTCTACTTGATGCGTGTGTTCCAGGTGGTGTTCTCATCTGCTGTTATTCCTGCAGCTTACTGGGCTGCTAGATGGTTGGACTACCAGGTAGTCACTGTTCACCTCATCACATTGATGGTGGCCTTGGAGAGCACCTACATCTCCCTAGGTAAGTTTATCCTCCTCGACTCCATCTTACTCTTCTTCACTGCCACCACTTTCCTCACGTTCATCAAAGTGCACAGACTCAAGGAATAGGGCAAGGAGTTGTCCAAGGAGTGGTACGTGTGGATGATTCTCACCGGTATCTCTATTGGTTGTGTCTGTTCTGTGAAGTGGGTCGGATTGTTCGTCACTGCTCTTGTGGGTCTTTATACTGTTCAAGATCTGGGAGAGAAGCTCTTCTTATCAAAGGAGAAGAGATTCAACTGGAAACTTTACGCAAAGCACTGGGCCATCCGTATCGGTACTTTGATTGTCATCCCTGCCTTGATCTACATCATCAGTTTCAAGATCCACTTTGCTCTTTTGTACAAGTCCGGTACTGGTGATGCCTCGACTTCTTCCCTCTTCCAAGTGAACCTTGAAGGTAACAAGATCAAACAGTCTCCACGTGATATTGTATATGGCTCCGAAGTCACTATCAGATCTCACGGTAGATCTCCAAACCTGCTCCATTCTCACTCCCAGATTTACCCAGAAGGCTCCAACCAGCAGCAGATTACCGGTTACGGTCACTCCGATGGTAACAACAACTGGATCCTCAAATACTCTAGACGTTCCGGTAAGGACCTCAGCAGCAATATTGAAGCCGTCTTGGACGGTGACATTGTCCGACTCCAGCACAAGATGACCAAGGCCAACTTGCACTCTCACAGTATTCCAGGCCATGTTTCCAAACAGCACTTCGAGGTTTCCTGTTACGGTTCAGAGACCGTTGGTGATACCAAGGATGACTGGATTATCGAGATCATTGACCAGAAGAAGTCACCAAACTCCTCTTACGCCCACGAAAACATCAGTGTGGTCCACCCATTGTCCACCACCTTCAGATTGAAACATGCCGATTAGGGTTGTTACTTGTCCATGACCGGTTTGGCTTACCCAGCTTGGGGTTTCAAGCAGACAGAAGTCGTGTGTAAGGAATCCTGGAACAAGTGGGATAGATCTACTTGGTGGAACGTCGAGGACCACGTCAACCCACACTTGAAGATTGACACTTACTACAAGCCACCTAAGTCTGGGTTCTGGAACGACTTTATCCAGATCAACTTTGCCATGGCTGCCAGTAACAACGCCCTGGTTCCCGATGGTGACAAGTTTGACGCTTTGGCTTCTTCATGGTGGCAATGGCCTACTTTGCATGTTGGTCTTAGAATGTGTGGTTGGGGTTACTTGGATGTGAGATACTTCCTCATTGGTAACATCTTCAACACATGGGGATCGTCATTGGCACTCTTGGTGTTCATGGCCTACACAGTTTTGTTGGTTCTTAAGTACCAGCGTCAGTTGATCGATTGGAACTACAGCCAATTCACCAAGTATGTGATGCAAGGTATCTACCCATTCGCTGGTTGGGTCTTGCACTACTTGCCATTTGTCGTCATGGGAAGAGTCACCTATGTGCACCACTATGTACCAGCGTTGTTCTTCGCCATGTACATCTTGGGATTTGTACTGGAGTTGGCTTTGAAGGGAAGAAAATGGTACATCTCTGTTCCAGGTTATATTGTGTGCTTTGCTCTTTTGGGATACACCTTCTACCGTTACAGATGGTTCCATGAAGGTATGACAGGTAACCACAAGGACTTCAAGCACTTGAAGTTCTTGAGTACATGGAGAGTGGCCACTGATTGATTTTTCTTTCCGTTTATAAATAGAATAAGCTCGACCAATGAATGTAAGATAGTTGTTAAAATTGGTCATTGAAGTACACCATAGAGAGGGATGCGCTAGCTTTTTGAGGTGATCGGTGCTTGAAACGGCCGACCATCGACTCTGTCTGGGCATGCCATCATCCAATGGTGACGGTTGACCAACGGTGAACAAATATTAAATAGAATATTGCCCGTACTAGAACACTATGGACGGTCTCAGAGTTCCACTGACCACACTGGTTGATCGTTTCGACGAACAGTTTTTTCAATTCGAAGGCAGTCAGGGACCCCAAAACGTCAAGTAGCTCAGCATCTCGAGCAGCCTTGTTGACGGGAGCTGGTACACAGTTATCTTGTTCATTTCATACGAAACATAATCGAGCGAGTCGCGACTGATCGGAGTATTGAAAGAGTCACTAGTAACATCTTCTGTATTCTATATATTTAAACCCCATGAGCTTTTTGGTCACCGGCTTTTTGCAGGTGTACTACATTTGATCCCCAGTACATTCACACCGGGGCTTCGTAACCGACGGAGTCCACGATGAGAAAAATCTACCATGCTTCTTACGACTCGTATCAAGAGCTGCCAATAGCATTACCAACCAGCAACCAGCATGAAAGTGGCACCAGAGACGTTATTGAAGTTGCAGAAGCAACCAGAGTCCATCCGGAACATCTGTATCCTTGCACACGTTGACCACGGAAAGACATCTCTCAGTGACTCTCTTCTAGCATCCAATGGTATCATCTCTCAGAGACTTGCCGGTAAAGTACGATATCTCGATGCTCGTCCAGATGAGCAACTGAGAGGTATCACCATGGAGTCCTCAGCTATCTCATTGTATTTCAGAGTGTTGCACAAACAGACCGACGGAGAAGTGCTTGCCAAAGAACACCTCATCAACTTGATCGACTCGCCAGGTCACATCGATTTCTCATCAGAGGTCTCAACAGCTTCCCGTTTATGTGACGGTGCAGTTGTACTTGTGGACGTTGTGGAAGGTGTGTGCTCGCAGACAGTCACTGTCTTGAGACAGTGTTGGATCGACAAGCTGAAACCAGTGCTTGTCCTCAACAAGATCGATAGACTTATCACCGAGTTGAAGTTGTCACCAATGGAGGCCTACCAGCATCTGCAGAAAGTTATCGAACAGGTCAATGTTGTCATTGGATCTTTCTATTCGGGTGATAGAATGGCTGAAGATTTGGCTTACAGAGAGAAACTCGAACAAGAAGGTGAAGTTTCAGAATTTGTGGAATCTGACGATAAGGACATCTACTTCGACCCATCTCAGAATAACGTCATCTTTGCATCCGCCGTTGATGGATGGGGTTTTAACATCAGCCAGTTCTCCAGAATCATGGAGCAGCTATACGGCTTCAAGAGAGAGGCCATCCAGAAATGTCTGTGGGGTGACTTTTACATGGACCCAAAGACCAAGAAGGTGCTGACCAGTAAGGGACTGAAGGGAAGATCACTCAAACCGCTATTCGTTCAATTCGTGCTTGACTCGATCTGGACAATCTACCAGAACACCGTTATCGAGAAGGACCAGGAGAAGTTAGAGAAGATCATTTCCAAGCTAGGTATCAAAGTTCTCCCAAGAGATCTGAGATCTAAGGACAACAAAAACCTTCTGACGCAGGTGTTGGGCCAATGGCTTCCAGTGTCCTCTGCCGTGTTGCTTACAGTGACAGAGAAGCTTCCTTCCCCATTGGTATCTCAAAATGAACGTATCCCAACCATTCTCGAGTCTGCACCAAACCATCAACTGATTGACCCTTCTTTGAAGAAGGCTATGTTGGCTTGTGACAACACCGGTCCAGTCAGTGCATACGTTTCCAAGATCCTTTCCATTCCTGAAGACGAACTTCCCAGAAACACGAGATCTGCCATGACTGCTGATGAGATGATGGAACGTGGCAAGAGAGCACGTGAGTTAGCTGCCAAAGCTGCAGAACAAGCTAAGATCCTGGAGTCTGACGCACTTGATGGTGCTGACCCAATGGATGACCTGAACAATGATTTCAAGACTGTCACTGTGAAGGATCCATTTGACCCATTCGAGTATGAAGAGGAAGAAGATGAAGAGGAAATCGAACTCAAGAAGGAAGAGCTGGTCGGATTCGCAAGAGTCTACAGTGGTACATTGAGAGTCGGTCAAGAGCTCACAGTCTTGGAGCCTAAGTACGACCCAACTGAACCGACAAAGCACATCCAAACCGCTACAATTACGGAGCTGTACTTGCTCATGGGTAAGGAGCTTGTCCCTCTCGACGAAGTGCCATCCGGTAACATTGCTGGTATTGGTGGACTGGCTGGCAAGTTGCTTAAGAACGGTACACTGATCCAGCCTGGCGTCACAGGTGTTAACCTTGCTGGTATCTCTTTGGCTGCTCCACCTATCGTTAGAGTCGCCTTGGAGCCTGTAAACCCTACTCAGATGGACCAGCTGGAACGTGGTTTGGAGCTCTTGAATTTGGCAGACCCATGTGTGCAGACCTACTTGGAGGATACTGGTGAGCACATCCTTGCCACTGCTGGTGAACTTCACTTGGAGCGCTGTTTGAAGGATTTGAAAGAGAGATTTGCTGGTATCGAGATCCAAGCTTCTGAGCCAGTCATTCCATACCGTGAAACGTTTGTTCATGGTACTGAGATGAACCCACCAAAGACTGTTGAGTTGGGTAGAGGAATCTCCGAGTTTGAGCTTGGTGGAGTGCAAATGAGAGTGAAGGCAGTCCCATTGCCACAATCTGCCATTGATTTCCTGTTAGAGAATCAGAACACTATCAGAAAGCTGGTGAACACAGTTAAACTTAACCGTTCAGACGACGAAAACAAGGAGCAGGAACACGATGTAAGCTCTTTGGAGACTAACGTTAATGCCATCATGAGCAGCACTACATTCCAGAAGAGACTGCAGGAGTTATTGGATGAAGATGAGAAGAACAGAGACGCTTGGGTGGGCGTGGTTGAACGCATTGCCTCATTCGGTCCTAAACGTGTTGGTTCAAACATCCTCATTGACTCGCAAGAACAAGTTCTTCGCAGAATGTTCTCACAGTCCGACGAGGCACAGTACAAGTTCGAGAACAGTATCGTCAATGGATTCCAGTTGAGTACTCAAAATGGTCCATTGGCTCATGAGCCTGTACAAGGTATGGCAGTATTTGTTGAAGAGGTCAAGGAGTTGACAGAAGATGAAATGGAAGATAAGACACCTGTTCCAAACCTGCTTGGAAGACTGCTCACCACTACAAGAGACCACATTCACCAATGTTTCCTCGATTGGTCACCACGTATAATGCTTGCTATCTACACCTGTGATATCCAGGCATCTGCTGAAGTTCTTGGTAAAGTGTATGCCGTTGTTTAGCAAAAACGTGGTCACATCATCAGTGAGGAGATGAAGGAAGGTACGCCATTCTTCCAGATTGTTGCGAAGTTGCCTGTTGTGGAGGCGTTTGGTTTTTCTGAGGATATCCGTAAGAAGACGTCTGGTGCAGCTCAACCTCAGTTGGTCTTTTCTGGATTTGAAGCTATCGATGAGGATCCATTCTGGGTTCCATCTACTGAAGAGGAGCTGGAGCATCAAGGTGAGTGGGCTGAGCGTGAGAACATTGCAAGAAAGTACATGAATTCCATCAGAAAGAGAAAGGGATTGTTCGTGGAGGAGAAGGTTGTCCAGAATGCCGAGAAGCAGAGAACTTTGAAGCGTAATTGATCTTGTGTATAGCTGCAGGTGGAGAAGTACATGACGTGAATGACTCATGGTTATGGCGCCTTGCTATTGATTTCTCGGGGTTTGCGAAGGGGCCTTCCGTTTTTGTGCCCTCGCATAGATCGACTTGCTGAGTTTGATAGAGAAAACAATCTTTGATGTATGATCGTGTTAAAATCTGTGGGTAAGCTAGTATGTCTATACACAAGCAGAATCCAACAGCTTCTTGCCAGAGAATCGACTGCTTCGCTATTACATTTTGCTATACAACCAGACACAACATGACTGACGATTCTTGGAGGATGCCGGTGTCGGAAGAGAAGTTCTACAATACACTTTACCACGTTGTATACACCAAATTTTGGTCAGAAGACATTGCATTGTTCAAAAAGAGTCGAATTTGTAAGCTTTCTGAACTCCAACAATGGTTTCTCTTTTGGACAACGTGTGGCCCTGCTTTGAGCTACGATAATGAAGCTTGTGGCTTGTCTCAAGTTCCGTATTTTGAGGATTTCTTCATTCGTTACCGTCAATTGTTCCCCGCCAGGCTCAAAGAGAAAGTTGATGAGCAGTTGGAGAATATGGAGTCTATTCTGATTCACAAATTGGGTCAGCTACTTCTGACTGAGCTCCAGAAGAAGCCACGCGCAGGTCTGACTGTTGAGCGAGCTGTTGCCACTACTACCACTACTCCTACTACCACCAAATATTCCACCAATGACAACTTAACCATCATAAACCTGCTAAGAAAGTCTCTCAAGAATCAAGTGAAAGACCACTATGACGCTGTGAATGAGGGAATGGCAGACTACAAGCTGAGATTGAAACGGTCGTTGGCAGATGCAGACGAAATACTGATCCCACCAGAAAGTCAGGCCAGATTTCAAGAGCAGTTAGAACTTTTCCATGTGATATTGACTAAGATGCTTGATATACCAGGTGTTGGAAATATCATTCTAGGAAGCCCATATGCAAAGAAGGCATTGCTGTATGTGTTTCTACCAATCTGTTTCGGGTACTCTGATGGAGTCAGAGATCTTGGTGATTTGAAGTACTGGTTGCTCAAAGATCTGGGGCTTCAGTATTCTGCTGGACTTGACAACAATAAACAGAGCATCATGAGATTGTTGCTTGATGAAGGTAAATACGCTGAATCATTTCGTGATGATTATGAATGGTATGGTGAAGAGAAACTCAGAGATGCTATGAGAAGCACAGCTCGGATGATCATCTTTAGAGAGGAAACTGAACATGTTTTTGATAAAGCTGGAAGCTTGTCGCCACAAGACCCCACCCCGTGTATCTCCTGTCAGTACGTCTTGGCCAGAGATGACTTGCCAAGGGAGTTACACAAGTGCTATGACAAAGCATTGGACAAGCAACTTCAGCAAAAGAGGAAGGTTCACAAGGATGTTACCACCCTGGATCATTTGAAGTTCTACCAGTTTTTATTCCGCTTTACTCAGGTGTTGAACTAGTTGATTCGGACTATCGATAAGGACTCGGTGGAACAGGCTCATTAGAATGTCAGAGATCTCTTTGGTATCGAACAGGAGTCAGTGGATCAGAAATAAGTAAATAACAATCTATATAGAGCTCAGACCTTGACAAGACCCTCCCACAAGTTGACCAGCGTTTTTTAAGAACCTCCATTATCAGTTAGTAATCCTCGTAGTAATAGCTTAAAGTACAGATGTTGTTTTGGTTTCCATGAATGGTCTATGCTATTAGAGGTCAACTTTTACAATGGCTGGCTGGATATCAGCAAACACTCCTACCTCCTAGATAAGCTCCCGCCTTGTGATATACTGTACATATTCAATGGAATGTTGTGGAATTCGGCTGACATTGGAATGTGGAACTAGGGATGTACACCCAGAATGCAGACCAACCACATGCTATACATCTACCTTTCTTCACCCCCACCACATCACACTGAAACAGCCCCCATAGTTACCAGGAGTCTGACCCAGACATGCCCCTCATCGGCCGCGAGATATCTGATACATCGACCGCGATCTCCGATGTATCCAGATTGGGATAAATGCGCGCAGATCGGCGCACCCATTATGCCCAATGCGGTAATAGCCAGCCCGGTCGCGCCATTCGGCAAAGGGCCCAACACCTCCACTTTCTCGGGGAGAGCCAACCACCTCTGTTTACTTCACTAGAGAACCAGTAAACAAACCAACCTCCTAGCATGTACGGTGCAGGTGTCTAGACACAAACGCGCCAGATTATCGAAGTGTGGCCAGGAACGCCCATAGTGGGATCTCCGATCGCGATGAGTTCCCGCTGGCTTGTCCGCTCTAGTTGTGGTTAACCTGATGGGATGTCCGCTGAGGATGATGAGGCAAAAGACTGGTAACACTGTGGGTGTGGAGACACAGTAACTATCTCCGCATATCCACTCTTTATTGTTTACACTGAGCCAGGCTGGCTATCAGGGCATCGGATCTCATCACCTGTCTGTGAGCACTGAAGTCAAAGACAGTATAAGAACCCAATGAACCCCGCCCTGGTGTACGATGCTGCTGTCTACTGCTGTCTTTGTTCCGGCTTTCCCCCTTGTTACTCAAGAAGCTCACGCCGAACTCCAGTTAACAAGCTCACGCCAGACTCCAGTCACTCGCTACAACCAACTCTTGTCACTCATTATAAAGCAGTCACCCGGCACTTTACTTCCAACTACAGTCTCTCATTAAACTACTCTTAAAGTTTGCCCATTCATTCGTTACAACCACTACTACTTCTATTTCAACTATAATGCTTTTCATCAAGTCTCTCTCTGCTCTTACTGTCCTCTCCCTTGTCAGCGCTGCTCCAATGCCTATCCCTGTTGCCGATGATGCCAACACTTTCAGCTACGACGTTGTCAACGTTGATGGTTCCAACCAGCAGACCACCTCTTCCATTATCCTCGCTGCTGACAACGAAGTGTCCACCACTGTCGGTGTCGCCGAACCAACCACCACTGCTACTGTCGTTTCCACTGAAGTTGCTGACAATGTTGTCACAGAGACCACTGTTGAGCAAGGTGAGATGAGCACAGTGACCGTTGGTTACACATCTACTCGTTACCATACTGTTCGTCCAAAGAGTACTGTCTGGGTCAAGGCCAATACAGCTGCCACCACCACTGCTTTAACTTCCTCTTCCTCCTCTTCCTCCTCTACCATCCCCACCTCTCTTGACACCACTTCTTCCACAGAGTCATCCCCAGTTACCGTCGCCGAGGTTAACAAGGGCGTGGAGTCCAGAACTTTGACTGTTATCGACGGCACCACTTACATTGTCTCCAAGGTCGTCTCCACCATCAGACCAGCTGTCACCACAGTGTACACTTCTTACTGGACCTCTACTTACGTCCGTACCTCCAACGGTCATGTATACACTGAGACCTCTACACTTGCCGATCTCACTTCCAGTGTGATTCCAGAGACTACAGTAGCTGCTACCGCCGCTACTACAACTAGTTCCAGTGATGTTATTTCTTTTTCCTCTGTTGCTGCTATTGAGACTTCTTCTGCTTCTCCATTGCCATCTTCCGAGGAAATTCCTGCAACTGAGTCTAGCAGTCCTTCTTCTGGCATTTCGGCATCTACTTCTACCTCTTCTGCCCCAACTACCTCCACATCTGCCACCCCATCTACCACCATCTCCTCCACATCCTCAACCACAGCTACACCAACCATCACCTCCTCATCTTCATTGTCTACTTCAATGATCACATCTGCTCCAGAATCATCTGCCTCAGTGACCTCTTCAATCACCGTTTCTGATGGTGTTTGTCAAGTTGACATCTATGACGATGAGGAAGAGATTGAGTACGTGAGTGGCTCTGACGCCATCAGTGCTTCTACAACTACCACTTTGACGAGTCTTGTGTACGTTACAGTCACTGCTAACTGAGTACCTTGAGTATTGTTTGACACTTATACTCCTATTTCCTATTTATGACCTGTTACGACCCACTTGTACTTGTGAACTCCCTTCTATCTTTGTTTTTAATTAATTTATCCGTTATAGAATTTGTTGAACACTGTAGTTTTCTGTTGGGTTCAATTAATGTCGTTAGATGATTACTAGCAGGAGCTTTTTGAGCTTGTTAAGCTAAGAAGCTGGATCATTAACAAGGGGTGCAAGCTACGTCCTGTGTTTTTTTCTTTTTTTTTTTTTTTTTTTTTAATTGGGATGTAGTTTTTTTTTTTTCTCCATATTTGAAAAATCTTACGTCCTCAACATCCGTACACCCCGATACCCAAAGGCAAAAAAACCACCAGGAGCCCCTCGAACAAGAGTTGAA
>JAKVQR010000403.1:0-13939 GCA_030462915.1 Petasospora meyerae
AGATGTTTAGATGTAGCAACTACAGGGGATTTGATGGTAAATTGTGCATCATATTCAATAGATCCAATTCTCTGAGTCTTCCAGCGTTGGCGTCTATCCAGATCCGGAGATGAGCCATGAGCTGTCTTACTCGGAGATCTGAGGATTATTTGAGCACATGGACATCAGGGACAGTTGAAAAGGCCATTTATAGCGTTGGTGTCAAGAGTTCATATGCTCACAGCTCATTGACTCCACGATATAACTGGGAATTACTTCAATCTGAAGGACTGATCTCACGTATGAAATAGTTCGAAAGCACCAAGGCACCAAGGTACGTTCAAACCCAAGCGCCGGAGGGTAGAATATGAAATCAAAGGAACGAATCAACTTCTGAGCCGCATTCTCAGACAGCTTTCCACTTGGTATAGTCACTAGTGCATCAAATATTCAAAAGAAGTCACATATCAGCAAATGGTGGGAAGTCGTTAGGCGCCTAACTTGTGAATTATGATTTTGTCGAAAGAAATTGGGAAGTTTCAAGTGGAAGATGGCTCATGGGAGAGCGTCTACCTATTGACACGTGCTAGAAATGGCAGAATCTACAACCCCACCTCTCTCTTGTTCTCTAGTCTTTCTTCAAGGAGCTGAACTACACTACAACATCCCAGTTAGTCGTCATCGATTATATTATCAAAACATTCCTCCAGATCACTCCCCCTTCTTATCATACAACGGCAAGTTATCCTCCCTCTTCAGAGTGTACAACGACTTACAATCCCTCTGTATGGATCCAAACCCTCCCAAGAACCACTCTGACTCCAAAACAGACTTATCCGTGTACATCGTAGCTCCACACCTTCTCGCCAATGTATTCACACTTCTAATCACCGCAGGGATGAAACTCTCCACAAACATCCCAATAACCGTTCTCATCTTTGGCTTGGGTTCAGATAGTTTGATGGGTCCGTTGATGTTGTTTTGCAACTGTCGTTGTTCTTCCATGTGTTTAGCGTATGCTCTTTCGTATGAGTCTCTGTCCAACTCAGTTTCCATTCGTTCGTCGTACGGTGTAGGTGTGTACTGGTAGTGTACGAGGGAATAGGAGTACAATGGCTTCTCTGTGAAGAACATCTGGCTGAAGTTCACTCTATCGGGTTTAGAAGACTGCACTCTTCTCATGATCTCGTTGATGGAGGCTCCGGGAGCGGCAAAGAGTGTGGTGTATCCCGAGTTGTGTGTCGCTAGCACAAAGTGGTGTTCCAAGGCACGGATCTTCTTCACGTGGTTGGGGTCGATGTTCTTCAAATCAGCGTCTTCTGGGATCAAATAGTTGGCCTTCCCACCCACTGCAGCGACGTATCCTTGTTCGTTGAGTGCGTTGAGACTGAACTGGTTGGTGATATCGTCACGGTACACCAGTTGGAAATTGAGCTGGGCATGAACACCGGGCCCCACTGTGAAGAATCTGTTCAAGGGGATGTTCCCAAACCTGCTTCCCTCTCCTTCTTTCAACTTCACGCCTTCCAACGTCTTCTCCGTCAAGTTCATCTCAAACAACGCTCTCAACACTTCCCCTGTGGTCTCGGAGTCCTTCAACAACTATGACATCACATAACTCTCAAACCCCACCATCGCCTCCAACCCAGTATAGAGATTGCAACCAAACATCAACAACCCAGTATCCCTTATCGGCAGTTGATAATGATCATCCAGGTTCTTGAAAGGTCTCCACATCACACTTTCACAAAGACCATTAGCACGACTTTGATAACGACTTTGGAAGTAGTCCAATTGATCAGAGACGAATTGTTCACGAGTGGTGGCTCCCTATGCCTATAACTGTGCCTCCAAGTCTTCAATCTCGTGTTGTGTAAGTTCGGTGTGTCCAGAGTCTTCATACTTGAGTTCATACCCTTGGACGTGTGCGTTATGGAGCCAGTCCCAGGAATGTTTAAAAGGGTCTTCACCACCGAATAGTTTGATTATCTTGGCTAGGCGGATGAATGCGCGTTGGAAACTTTCCAGAGAGTCTTCTGGCCATATCCTGGTAGCAGACAGTGATTGATCTGTGGTGTTTGCCGTGTTGTAGTCCACTAGTGGTGGTTGTGTGAGGGTAGGGGTAAGTGTGATGGTGGTGGGTGTGTAAGAGTAGGGAAGAGATGTCTGGGTGAGCTCGGATGATAGTGTAGTGAAACTGATCTCGGATGACATTTCTGGTGATGTTTGATCCTTCTTATGACGATAGTACAGCACCACAATTGTAAAAACTCTGTGAAATATGTTCATCCCAGGTGCTTTTATACCCAGTGCTGTCCCTCATTTTCTGTCAACAATGGTGGTCATTGAGCTGATATCAGAGAACATGGTGTGTAGTTAAAGTCAGCTCTCAGGGGTAAAGGGGGGCATGGATAGGAGACCATTAGTTCATCAGTCATTGTCCATCTCCACAAAACACCATCTTGTATCAGAGGAGATGATTAGAGGAACTGAAATTATGCGACTCAACAGTTACCTGATCAACCATCCATCGTGGCACTCAACTGGATTCGAGACTCAACGATGTACAGTCAGCCCAATCCATCAATGTAGATTTCCAAAAGTCTCCATCATCTCCAAAATCCCTCAAATTCTCATCCAATCCAACAACTCAACTCTTCCCAAACGGCCAACTGTTGGAAAGTCAACAAATCTGCAACTCTACATGGGTGTTATTGACACGTCAATGCTATGGCAGATTACTCTCTCTCTTTTTTTTTCTTTTTTTTCCCTTTCCCGCCCGCGATCTCGTTCTATGCTTACCTTCTACCTACTACGACGTGGGCTGCTCGTTTCCCGTCATACAACATTTTCAGGAATGACATCAACATGTGCCTTCGATCGGGTGGTGAATTTTTACATGAATACACCACCACTACTACTATACATACACCAAGCACCAGAGAGGAAGACCCCAAAAATGGACTCGCTGTTTGTGCTGCGACACGCTCAGAGAGCAGACAAACTCGCAGCCACAGTCTCCACCATCGACTTCGACCACTCGTATGCCCACTCACACCACACTCTGCAAATCCACGCAGACTCCTTCAACCCTCCACTGGCCACCTTCTTAGCCACACAGAACAAGTCCAACAACGGCTACACACAGTCCCGAGAACTCGGGGCACGTATCCTCAACTACGTCTCTCAGCACGTCCAGGGCTCCACCGTGGTGTTGCGCTTCCACACTTCACCGTACCTCAGATGTGTGGAGACGGTCAAGTACATGTGTGACCACATCGTCAAGCATCACAACAGCGACGAATCAAACCAGCGGCAGATCCGCATCGTCATCGCAGTGGACCAAGTCCTGTCCGAGTGGCTCAACACAGATCTCGATGTGGACCACTACCCGCCAAACGACAATGGCGCTACACTGTTAAGCACAGCTATCCAGTATCTCAGCTCCAACGTTCCCTTCCACAGAAACCCCGCCGTGCAATTCACACTGCAGTTACTCGACAGTTATAAGCACGGCAATCCTGGTCCCTTTTCAGAGTCCCTCTTACAGCAATTTGCACGTCTGAGTCGTGGTGTCATCTCCATAGTGAAGGACACACAACGACAACTCTCCCAGGATCCAAACACCAAGGAGATCGTGCTGCTGATGACACACGGGGCATGTGTACGAAGCATCGTCTCCAAATTATCAGGGAAGTCCATGATGTGTGAAGTCCCCTTGGCTTCGGCTACTCTGTGTCGACCTTTTGGTGAGAACAAAGATCCAAGGCACTTCTACTGGCAAATCACAGAGACGGATATCGATACGAGGAACAGCATACAGTTCAAACCAGTGGATCTGTATTCATCAAGAGACCCTTTCCAAGACGTTCAGACCACGTTTGCATCCTCACTGTCAAGTCAACTGGACTTCAAAAGTGCATTGCCACAGAGCAGAATGTCCACTACAAACAGGATCAGATCACAATCACTACTCACACCGAGACGTCGTGCCTCTTAGGGTTCAGACTATGAAGATGATGACGACGACGACTCGGACGATGAAGGGTTGAGCTTTGCAGTCCCGGCGTCTAGGCGTGCCTCCTCGGCTCATCATGATAACGCTACAAGACGGTTCAGATCGGCATCTCTGTTTGGTCCTGTGTTGAACAATCCGTTCTTTGATGAATCCAAGTCCAGGGACACTTCAAGAAAGAACAGTTTCGAGAGGGCAAAGGCATCGTTGAGAAGGGATGACTCTGTGGCCCCACGTTCCATCGTATCACGGACAAACTTGGTGTCTATGATGAACACTACAAGAATCACACCTACAATCACACCTACAATCACACCGGTGCCGTCAACGACGAACATGAAAGTCTATCAAAACATTGACGAAGATGATGGGATCCACGATGTTGCTATACCGGTGCCTGAATTAACAGAGATGTCATCCAACAACTCCTCCTCCAACAGTTTACACCATGACAGCTCACCAGATCAATCACCAGATATCCCTCATGTGATGCCTAATCTCACCAAAACTGATGACCATGATACAATGGCATCTTCTTCTGCATCTCAGGACACTATCCAGCTTCCACGGCAACAACAACTACAACTACAACCCGCACTCTTTGATAGAAAGCTCATCGAAGAAACCCTTGCAAATCATCAAACACATACACCAGAGTCTCCACAAAAGGATGAATGGTTACCATTCAGCAGTAATAACCACAACAGCAACACCACCAAGACCGAAGACACACAACGCAAATTCAAGATCGATCTTTACGAAAGCAAGAAACCTTTCAAGATCAGTCTATACGGCTCTGATGATGACGATAACGATGATAACGATGGTACTACCAGTGGGGGTTGGTTCTTGGGATCAAACAAATATTGATCTCTCTTTATAGACTCATCTAAACAAACACTCCACGATGAATAGCGGGGTTTTGGTTATTGAATTAGAGTCCCATCTCTTATAGAGTTGTAATGTTTGTGCTTCTCTGGTGGTATCCCCCATTGCCTTGTACACTTCCAGTAGAGTCTCCAGTGTCTTTTTGCTGATAACAGGATGCTCTTCTTCAATCAGACTGTTCAAAGATCTATAACAGTACTCCTTGGCTTCCTCGTCCATCTCACTCTTGTGTAACACCTCTCCCACATATGCCTGTATCAGTGCGGTGTTTCCCTCATCCATCTCCTTGTGTGTCTTCAACACTTTCAACAGATTGAGGAAAATCTCCAAAGATTTGGTATACTCTTGCATCATCTTATACGTCACACCAAGGTCAAACAATGATTGGAACAGCTCCTTTGTGACGTTGGAGGTAGGGGAGAGCAAATATGAACCAGAGTCTTCAAACACAACACCCGACTCATGATACTCGTTGAAATGCACCGCATCGATCAAATACGACTCGGATTTCTGTAACTCACCATTCTCTCTATCCAATGAAGCTGCTAATCTCAACGCACGAGACTTCAACAGTCTATCACCAAGGTTCATCGGGAGGTTGATGGCATAATGACAAAGTTTCCAAGCGTTCTTATGGTCTCCATTGTGATACTTTGCTAATGCCAATCTCACCACAAGATCAACGTAAGCGGATTTCCATTGCTTGGACTTCTTCTCCAATTCTTCCAACCCCAGAAGTTGGAATTTCTTGTTGTCTGCACTCTCCACTTTCAAACCTTCTTGTTCTCCAATGGTCTTTAGGCAGTGTATCAGTAGTAGTTCACCGTTGATGTCGTCATCTTGTGTTTCTTGGAACAGAACACCAAGTCTTCCTGTGAATTTCGCACCTGTACACCACTCAGGTGACATCCGTTGATACTTGTTTGCCATCCATTCCGTGGTGTAGTATCCTGTAGTAGAGATGGCCACAGTGGCGGAAGTGAAGATGAAGAGATGTTTGAGTAACTTCGATCGCTGTGGAGGGGGTGTGGATGTGGATGTGCTGTTGAAGCGAGTCTATTTGAGACACTTGGATGTCTGTCTCGAAGCTTGTCTGAACATCTTGTGCTTCTTTTCGGTGTTCTTTCATAGTCTTGATGGTCTATCTTGGTTGATGAAGTTGATTAGGTTTGAAGATCATGCCCTATGTGGTGTTGCGCGGACCAACATTCACATCCATACACCAGATATCCGAGATAGAATTTTCTCGATCTCCTCCGCCGGAATATAAAAAGATCCAGATCGCCCACTTTTCCTTCAGCTTTCCAACACACCCACATTCTCCTTTCTCCCTTTCCTTGGACGTCCACAAGTTGGCATAGGGATCGGGGCCAACGACGTACCCCCGGCCGAGACAGGGAAAGCCGGTGATGCAACTATATCCCACACTTATATTGGTTTGATGAAGGAAGGATCACGCTTACTAGCTGGTACAGGGAGCTGCCACGCTACGCCACAGGGCCATGGTTGGTCATACACATACACTACTAGTCGCTTAAAAGAAGCCTAGTCACAGTCACATTTCACAATCCACTGATTGGATTGCTAGATTAAACGCTGTGACTTGAGACGACGCTTATTGCCTCGTGTTTGCTACAGGTGAGTTTTAGTGAGTATTGAACGCTGGTACTTTTCTCATTGTTGTTCTGAGTCTCACACTACTTTGTTTCCAATTGATAGTTTCTGTAAGAGAAATGGATGTTGGAGTTTGCAGAGTGTGCGTAAACGCATTTCTCATCTGCTCCGTTTTTTACGGGAAACCAATGGTATTTTGTTGTAGAGAGTTGTTGCAGTAGGAGAAGTCATCGTATGGTGCTGTATTTCCGCGAACTCGTTTTGTGCAGGCGGACTTGAAGAAGATCAGCACACAACTATCCACCATGCATTCTATTCAGAGTCTGAAGTAGATCAAAATTATCCCAGATTGAACAATGTTGAGATCCGTACTACCCAAACCGATTGTGAAGAGCATCCACCCATCTTCTCTTACCCAGAAGAGACCCTTCATCATCGCCTCATTAGCCGCACTCACACAGTCCTCATGGCTCAAATCCATCAAGGAAGCCGATGAATTCTCAGATGTCTCATCACCATTGACGGTGAAACCACGAGCAGTGAAACCTACACAGTTTTCCACTAAGCTTCCTGATGGACGTATCTTGATCTCTCCTGCTGAACGCGCCATCTTGTTCGTTGTCTCGGGAATGAGTGCTTTCTTACACCAAGAGAACGGGGCAAACATCAACAACTTCGGTGAGGCCTCTGCGTTCCCATGTATTCTGAGATCGTTGAGGGATGAGATGTTGAAGAGTGATTCGGGGAGAAGACTGTTGAGAGAGCGTCCACAGTTGACCAGTGAACAGTTGGATATGGAGAAGTTGTCGAGTTTACCACCAAACACTTTGGGGTATCAGTACTACCAATTCACCAAGGATAACGATGAACGAGCACCTGTGAAGTTTGTTGAGGATGAAGAATTGGCATATGTGTTTTTGAGATACAGACAGATGCACGATATCGTTCACATTTTGACTGCAAACAAGGTTGATTTGGCAGGTGAGTTGCCCGTGAAGGCATTTGAGTTTGGTAATACGATGTTGCCGATGACAGGGTTGGCATGTCTGGCTTATTTCAAGCTGAGTGCTAAGCGTAAGGCCAAGGTGTCTATGCTGGATTCATTGTTGGAAGGATTGAGTGCTACGCCGTTGGTCACCGTTGAGTGGGAGAAGTGTATGGAGAGAGACGTTGACGAGTTGAGAAGAGAGCTGGGCATTAAAGTGTGATACCATGTATATAAAGATTATGAACTCTTTGTGGATTCTTCATCATCCATATCTACCCCCATCTTCAACTTCTCTTCTGGAGTGGGAACCCCATAGAGATCCTCCTCGTCCTTAGTGAATGGCCCCATTGGGAACCACCAACACAAGACGTAGTACACCACAAAGGGGATGATGAACGCCAATAGCGAGTGAGCATAGAAGAAACTGACAATTCCTCTGTTGTTGAAATACTCATTGTTCACTTGCCATGCCATCCCAGGAAATCCAGGAGCCACACCAACAACAAAACTCAGCATGGCTCTCCAGTTGATCCCATGCCAATACTCGTACTGAGAACCATGGAATCTGAAGGTGTCTGACACTTTAATCACACGTTGACGAACACAGAGATAGTCACAGATGGAGATGGCGATGATTGGAGTGGTGACGACTCCGAATGAGCTCATCACGGTGAGGAACACGGAGGATGTGTTGTAGAAGTTCCACGGTTGCACTGCGAATGACAGTAAAGCCGTGATGACAAAACCTCTGTTGACGTTGATGTACTTGGGGAGGATACCAGCGAGGTCCATCCCACCGGCGTATCCACAGTTGATACTGTTGAGACAGATCTGGGAGGTGATGAATGTGAGGGAGATGAACGTGGCAGCTGCTCTCCCACCAGCGGAGTATGAGTCTGAGAGCCAACGAAGCACGATGTCTGTGGGTGTCCACATGGCTTCTCCATAGACTTTCTGTGTGGCTGAGGCACCGATGATGCCAAACAGTGGGATGATGGTAGTGGGGAAGAGCAGTGCAATGGAGGTCCCACAGAACAGTTTGGTGTTGGAAGAGGAGAATCTGGAGTAGTCACATTGGTTCTGCACGCCAGCACTCACGGCGGAGTACCAGAAGGTCATCACATACACGATCATCCATGCCCTTTCTGAGCCTGAGATGGTTCCTGGCTGTCCAAAGAGATCACCATACCCACCAGCCTGGATCTGTAAGCGGATGACCATCCCCAACATGGCGAAGAACACACATATACAACTGACGATGAGCGGTGTGTTGAACCTGTGTGGTTTGATGAAGACACAGAGGATGTTTAGGACGTGGAAGATCAAGAACCCAATGAGATCTCTGAGGTTCATCTCCACTCCTTTCATCTTGGTGTCCCCGAATGACATGTAGTTGTGACTCCATGCAGATAGGAGGAGACTCACCGCTTGACCTCCCAAGTAGCAGTTTGCCCCATAGTTGACGATACTGAGAAGCACCCTGACGAGGATGCCCAATGCAGAACCGTATATCCCAAACACAACCCTCTGTGTGAGTGTGTATCCCACGTGGTAGTCTGTCCCCGGGTAGGAGTTGAGAATGGTGTAGATGATCACGATCAAGTCACCCATGATGTATGCGAGGAAGATATCACCAATGGAGAGCCCCAGTGGGAGTGCGGATGAAGAGGAGAGCCACGTGACCATGTTGAAAGTGATGATGCCCCAATAGCAGAAGTTGGAGAAGAACCCCCATGTTCTCTGGTGTGGTTGTGTTGGGGAAAGATCCTTGTTGAGGAGGAAAGTTGGGGATGGTTGTTTCTCTGAAGAGGGGAGTTCAAGTAGGGACAATGGGAATCTCATCGGGCGGTTGACCTTTGGGAGATGACATGAATATGCATGGTTCAATGGAGAGATATATGTCCCTTCTTATAAGTAGAAACGTTTCTTCCATTGTCTGATCCCATTGATGCTCTTAGAGTGTCTTCTCTGGGTGAGTCCTTCCCTGAAGTATGACGTAGGCGCATATTCACTTACACAGTCTAGGAGGTGTGAGAGAGTGGAGAGGAGAGATGGATCATGGATGAGGGTCGAGACAATTGAGAGAAGAAGCCGTATGGAGTGGATATTCAAGGCTCTGATAGATCCATCTAATAGCCTCATACACCCAAGTATGCTGGTAGGTGGTGACAATGTAAGCCTAATGGGTGATCACGTGCGTCGAGTACGTGGCCGACATAGATAAGAGCACAACTAGTATGGCCCTACAAGATTGAGCGGACACCGTAAGTATTCTTATTGGGAAGTACATACTGAGTCTGATTGGAAATTGTTTGTAAGTCGCTTTGTGGGAATAATACCGTGCATTGAGTAGCTGAGCAATCCAGGGTCAATCCATCCGATCAATGGAAGAGGCTTGAGACTGATTGTAGCCGACTTCAAATCCTGGTCATGGGGTAATCCGACAAGTGACATATTGTTATCGCCCAATTTTGAATTGGCAATACATTAATAGTTCTTAGAATGATAGTCGTCGTATAGTTCCATCATCCACGTTGTAGATGAGAGTCATCTCGCCCAACAGGCAACTATCAACTCTTTGTTGCAACTAGGCAAGGACGTCAGATGCCACTATCAAAGGAAAGAAGGTGACCACATTGTCATACACCCAAAGGATAGCCTCCTAATTCAAGAAAAAAATTTACAGCCTGTTAGAACTGCAAATATTTCTTTTAAGCGCAACTGATACTTCGTCTTTTGCCGCCTCTTTTATTTGTTCTCTGATCCGCCACTCACTGCGCTAGGAGAAGAAAGCCCGCGGTTCTGCCAAGTCTGAGCTTGAGTTGCCTTCTCGTGGGACGCCAAACAAGAAGGGCGAAGATGCCATTAATTTCAGTCATGAAGGAAATTAAGCAGCATATTCAAGCGGAATGATAACGGAGGATCACTACCAAAATTGCTGACCGAGCTTGAAACTTTGATACATGTCAGTATTTTCATCACGTCGTAGCAAGCTGCACGCTCGACTTGGTAATCACTCACCACTTCTCAAACATCACAATAAGTTCATAGAGCCATTGGGCTATAACCTATCCCGAGCGGCAAGGGCCAAGGCATGCAGCAACGAAAAAACAGCACGAAATTTCACCTGCGTACAATCGAACCCGTATCGTTGTGTGGAAGAGCTGAAAGAACACTTCCTCTCGCTCTGAAATTTCATCCGGGCTCCATTGCTTCGTCACAGTTTGATTGGTTGATCGCGGGGAGGTACATATACTACCAGTCTACGTAAAATAGTCACACCAGTACGTTCCCATTGGGGATATACAGGTGTGGTGAATTTGTAGATGTGTCATATTCCAGGAAGGTTGAGTACACTTGTGGTCCACCGGTTGAGCCTCAAAGCCCGTTCCCAATACATGAATGAAAGGGTTGGAGACTGAAAGACTGTACAACCCAGATAGGACCATCAGTGACCATCCCAAAGTCCCCAAATAAGTCAACATGTGGAGTGTCCATTGTTATTGGCCTTGTTGTCGTTGGATCGAATCATCAGAATCAGGTCAAATGATAGGACATAAATCAACCAGAGAGAAAGGAGTTTATGAGAATAACTGGGGAACACACAGAATTGGCAATTCACTATGGTTAATTGACGACATTGTCCCAAACGGCATCGCTCAAGACTCTTGAGGAAATTCGGAGATGCATGAAAACTAATGATTCTGATAAAAAGAGCCCGGCTGGTCACATAGCTGAATCTATAGTACTACACAAGAATCATGATACATGGTACTGAAATTGTGGATGCGTCTTATTGGGGAATACACACACAGTACCACCTTGCAGTCTAGGATTAGACCCAGACCGCAGTGGACCTGACGAAAGTGATTCCTCATACGACAAGCTTTCGATGGGAGCTTGGAGCTTGCAATACCCCTGTTTATGGAGAGTGGAGAGCTGATCAGTTGGAGTCTGGGAGGTTGGCCATTAGACTTCTCACTGTGATTAGTTCAGTCTTCAGTCATGGCCCACCTACTGAATGTCCACCGATGCAGGAAAGCCTGGTGTTATCGTGCTGGGTGTCCAACTGACTTTTAGCAGACGCTGTGCTCTCTGCAGCTTACACCAACTTGAGTAGAACTCAAAAAGACGCAAGAGGCAATCAAACTTAAGAAGATCATTCAGAATAGGGGATAAAGAACTAGAGTTATTGTTTTATCAGCTTCAGTGTTCGTTCACACCGCGATTGTCTTCTTGATTGATCGAGACTCCATCCATGGAGCGGATCACCATGACAACGGGTTGGTGGTTCAATGGCAGTTAAACGACATCTACGCTGGGGGGGCCGTAGTGAGAGACACGAACATAGATCTTATTCAGATTTATACATGCACAGTCTCTGTGAAATTTTGGATACGATCACCTCCGGAAACCTTTCAGTACACATCTTTGTTTCATCACGGTTGGTTTTCCCTCATAGGTCAACATGAAGATGACTAGAGGGAACAGAGAACCACACATGATACCAACAATCAGTGGCTCTTCAGGGTATTTCCAAAAGGGTAACGTAGGTATCAACAGCACTGAGCAGCATCACAATCAGCTGGTCAATGAAAGCAAGATATCAGTATGAGTATGTAGATCGATCTCGATACGTACTGGATTGTCTTCCCTTCAAATTGACATGGAATGGATAAGTCATACAGCGGCCAGTTAGGGGAATATTGGCTACTTCAAATACAAGAGCCTACCATTCGGACTCGTGAGTATCCCTCTTATGTTTAACCGGTTACTGTACTCTGCTTCATGGTATTCAACAATGATTTCAAAGTCTTCAAATTTTGGGGTCTCCAGCTTTTATACGCCCACACGTAAAAAAAAAAATCAAAAAAAAGAAAAAAAACATACACCAAAAACACGTCTCTTTCCATCTGTAAACAAACACTCAACTCTATACCCTCCAACTACTCAAATCAACCAACCACCAATGTCCTTCACCTCCCAAAACACACTGAACGGCTGCATCACATCACTCTCCACATCCTGTTCGTTACTTGGAGACGCCATCAACAACTTGGACTCCCAAACAGAGGATTTTGCCAGATTGGGGTTGATCTTGGATCAAAACAGAATCTTTACACTTGTACCTGAACATGACTTGGTCACTGCAAAGAGATCTCTAGAGCATGAGATTGAACCAAGAATTACAAAACTGGTGGATTCTATCAAGGTGAAGTTGGCCAAGTTGGAAAGACGCAGAGATGCACTGATTTCGAAGGAACAACTCAACCAAGTGAGAATCAACACGTTCAAGTCTACAACTGCAACATCACATGACAATGAGGGCGACGTTGAAGTGGAAGGAACACCCGAGGAGATGGAAAGACTGAGATAGTTGAAGTTGAAAAAAGACAGATTGAAATACAGACTATCCAGTATCAATCTACAAAACAGAAAGGCAAGACTCTCCATGGTTGGTAATCGTTAATACCCATTATTCACATCAATGACAGATCCAGATTCTGATACATCTTCGACACCAGATGTTCCAACCCGTTCAACTTCGCACCAATGGCTAACAGATTCGGATCCTGAACACCCACCGTCAACTTCTCCATCTCAATCACCACCCTGTTATCATACGTCACACCTCTTGTGAAATAGTCATGTGGTGTGAACTTCTGGATCCCCAACACGTGTGCCAAACCACGCTTATAGTGCTGTTCAGGCGCCAATATATCACTCAACTGGATCCTATGGTGTTTTAAATCCTCTCTCAGCTTATCAACGTGTGATTTGCCCGTTGTGTGGTCAACCAACCCCCATGGTTCCTCTGTGACTGTATGCAACGATTTGAACTCTAGACAAATCTCCCCGTTTAGCATGTATACGTCCATACTCAACTTATCCTTGTAATGCTCCAACTTCATGTAATTCCCGCTGTTTTCAGGCGTCAATAGTGACTGGAAGGGGAAGTGGCTCTGTGGGAAGAGAATGCTCTAAGGTGGTTTGTTCATCTGTGTGGTGCATTTGGTGATGTTCCCCAGTGTTTTCTCCAACTGTTTGAGAAATGCTTCAACATCAGAGTCGATGGACATGTCTTGCAGTATCAGTACACTCGTCACGGTGTCGTTTAAAAGTGTCAGTAGAGATTCCAACTGCACCATGGCAAAACTGGCGGTGTCCTTCATCGTCAACATGATCGGTTTAGACATGGATTTGAAATGGAGGGCGATGCTTAACTTGGAGATCTCAGAGGATGTTCTCTTAATCAAACCTTTTGCCTGTTCAGTTCTCGACGATGAGACTGCCAACACCACTGGTTCTCTGTCTGTGATGATTTCAAGACAACGGGAGAGGGTTTCCAGGACGTTGTTGAGTTCCGGTTTGATGAGTGTTTCGATCAGCCATCGTTGTTCTTTGAGTCTGTTGGAGTGTTCGATTTGTTTGATCTCCGGGTCAGGGAGGGGTGG
>JAKVQR010000404.1:0-13935 GCA_030462915.1 Petasospora meyerae
GTTCCTGCTCTGTCCTGATGCTACACATACCTCCTTGGAAGTTCCAAGTAAGAACGCTCGATCTACGTTACATCCCCTCTCCATATAATCCCCTGTAGATCTCCAAGCTACGCACCGTTACACTGTCTCACACACCATCCAATGAGCACGTCTTCCTCAATCAGAGACTTCTTGAAGCAAGACTCCACTGCATCCCTCTTAGCTGGTGGTGCGGCGAGGCATCGCTTCACGAACCGTCATCGCACCAATTGAACGTGCTAAGATTCTATTCCAACTTCAAGGTCCCGGGAAGGCCAATTATAACGGAATGTTCCCTACCATATGGAAGATGTACAAAGAAGAAGGTGTAAAAGGTCTTTTCCGTGGTAATGGTCTCAATTGTGTGAGAATCTTCCCCTATTCTGCCGTGCAGTTCTACGTGTACCAAAAGATCAAATTTATGTTCCTCGAACCAGGCGAGACAGAACTCAACAATTATCAAAGACTGTTCGCAGGTGCTATCTGTGGTACAGCCTCTGTGGCTGCCACGTACCCATTAGACCTTGTGAGGACAAGGCTGAGTATCCAGACTGCCAACTTGGCTAAGATGGGGAAGTCGAAAGTACAAGCAGGTGTGAAGCCTCCTGGAGTTTGGGAACTGTTGGTGAAGATTTACAAGACTGAAGGTGGGTTCATGGCTCTTTATCGTGGCATGTGGCCTACTACGCTTGGTGTTGCCCCATATGTAGCCATCAACTTTGCAGTGTATGAACAGTTGAAGGAGTTTGCCCCGGATTCTACCCCGTTGACAAAGCTTCTACTGGGTGCCACAAGTGGAGGGGTTGCACAAACGGTGATGTACCCATTCGATATCCTGAGAAGAAGATTCCAAGTTCTCGCCATGGGTGGACACGCCGAGTTGGGTTTCCATTACGACTCGGTGTGGCATGCCTTCACTACCATCTTCAAAGAGGAAGGCTGGAGAGGTATGTACAAAGGGCTGACGGCGAACCTGTTCAAAGTGATACCATCGATGGCCGTCAGTTGGTTGTGTTATGAGGAGGTGAAGGAGTTGTTGATGGCGCTGTGATTGCGTCGCTGTAGAAAATTCATTCAATATTCATACTGTATCAATACCCCAGCTTTATCTTTAGCTGCCATAATAGGAAGTCAATAGACCATATGTACTAACATCCGGACACCGCACTCCAGCCAACCAGATGCTCTCGAAAAAGTGAGCAAAAAAGTCGTAAGTGGCGCGTATGTTGTAAGCTAGAAGTCATCGGTGCAGTCATAGTAACTCCACACAACTTCACTAATCACCAAAATGAGAGCTTCCCGTACTTTGTTCAACGCTGCTGTACGCTAATCTGTGCTTCGATCCGTCGTGTGGTTGTGATGTGGCGACCTGTGTGTGTCTCGGTGTATGACATCAGTGATCACCACGACGTACAAAGGCCGACATACTCAGTCTTCGATCCCGATCAACTATTCGCCATAATGGAGTACTAACACATTTACGAACAGAAGAAGGGTGGTTTCGCCATTCCAGTCGAGTTGACCCCATTGTTCGTCGCCATGGGTGTCGCCGTCTGCTCCGCTTGTTTCTTCTCCTACAGAAAGATCGCCTACGATGGTTCTTTGAGATTGACAAGAAACCCAAGACAGACTGCTGTTGACCAGATCTTGGAGAAGAAGGAGGAGGAGAACTGAGTTTAACCTCGTATAACATTCGAACACACATTCAACATCATTTATCATCGCACCTCAACTCTACTTGTCATTTACCTCATTTATTAAAACGTTTCATTTCATTTCTCGACCACTGGTGCTTTCTATGTGAGCAGTAGATTCTATTTACAGGTAATGGGGAGAAGAGGAAAGACATCACTCTTCCTTCAAAGTGGTGTAGTAGTCAGTAACGTCGTCAACGTCCTCCAAGAAGTTGACGAACTTCTCATACTTCTCCTTCGTTTCTGCGTCCTCTATCGTAACAATAGACTCTGGCTTTGGGATGTAGGCAATACCCACTTCCTTGATAGTGTACTCCTTCTTTAACTCTGCAGCGATTTTTCCTGTGTCAGTTGGCTCTGTGACAACTTCAAAGAGTGGCTCATCGCCTTCAATCTCCTCAAAGTCCTCTGCTCCAAGATCAACCACTTTCTCAAACACAGTATCGAAATCGTGTTCCCCCTTGGCAATCTGAATGAAACCCTTTCTATCGAATTGGAACATCGTTGGTGAGAGCGATCCACCGTATTTGGCAAAGGCAGATCTCACGTTGGAGAAAGTACGGGTCTTGTTATCGGTGAGTGCCTCGACGATAAAGGAGACATTCCCCGGTCCAATACCCTCGTAGGTAACTTGGTCAACGTTTTCCTTATCTGTGCTGCCACCAATACCGGCACCTCTAGCGATGGCCTTCTCGATAACCTTCTTGGAAACATTGGCCTTTGATGCAGCTTCAACGGCAGCAGCTAGACGGATGTTCTTAGCTGGATCAGGACCACCAACTGTATGAGCTGTTAGTATAGTGTTCTGTTGAATAATAATGAAGTTCTGAGAACATACGCTTGGCAGCCACTGATACCATCATGGCAAATTTGTTGGCGATCTTGTTCTTCTGTGCATCGTTTCTTGCCTTGTCATGCTTGATGTTGGCCCATTTGGAGTGGCCGGCAAAGACAGTTGGAGCGGAGGAAAAGGACCGCGTGAAAGCCAGCGATGGTCGTAGTAACTGTGGATTCAGGAAAGTGGCCAAAGACATTCTCTCAAGTTGAGCACAGTGGTAGTGTATCCACTTTCCAGGTACTACGTCATTGGCGTTGAAATCGAAGATGTTCAGCCCGTCAAGAGTTGAAAGCGAACAAAAGATCATCAGCAGGACTCATAACGCTCAAAATGGTTTGCGCCACATACGAGATTAGGGAATTCGGCGGCAGCCTCTATACCAACTCACCAACCTGGACGTGCTGATTGATAACACTCGATAACAAGCCAAATTGGTGGACAACCCCTCCATACACTCACACATAGACTATCACATAAATGTCGGACGCTAACAAGAACAGACAGCTTCTGGCTGTCATTGGCGACGAGGACACCATCACCGGTATGCTTCTTGCTGGAATTGGCCAAGTGGAAGAAGGTTCAGGTGAGAAGAACTTCTTTGCTGTTGATGGCAAGACTACAGATGAACAGTTGGAGAGAGCATTTGAGAACTACACACAAACGAGAGACGACATTGCTATCTTGTTGATTAACCAGCACGTTGCCGAGAGAATCAGATTCACCGTGGACAACTTCACCAACGCCTTCCCAGCTATCCTTGAGATCCCATCGAAAGAACACCCATATGACCCTGAAAAGGACTCTGTGCTCAGAAGAGTGAGAAGACTGTTTGGGGAATGAGCACTGGTTATATATCAAAAGAAAGAAACACAAAATGTATCGATTATGCAGGAGGTACAGAGATGTATATACGTAGGTGACTATGACTACATCGTATCAACGATTGCAAGAATAGGTTATACATTACACCTGCCTGACTGACAACACCTCATTTCTTGTTCTTCTTTTTGTCATTTTTCTTCTTCTTGGCTTTCTTCGGTTGTGATTGAGCCTCTTTAGTTTCCCCGGCTGCTTCCTCCTCTACTGCGCCGTTCCCCTCCTCAACCTCTCCATCATCATCTCCTTCCTCTTCATCATCATTCTGGGCTTCAGCAGTGCCTTCATCGAGCTGCTCTTCTGATTCAGCTTCAGTGACGACGATTGTTGGTTGACTTTCCGATTCCTCCTGACCATTGGAGTCCTCAACAGGCTCGGATTCTTGAGTTGGTTCGGCTTCAGCACCATCTTCCACCGGGGTGGTGTCCTTTGTTTCCGTGGTAGGTTCAATAGCGACATCTTCAAACTCATCAGCAGCTGCATCCTTGTCGTTTGGGATAATACCTTCAGCCTCTACCAATGCCGTTGTAGAAGCATCAGGTTCTGTGGTAGTCTCATTCACTGATTCTGGTTCCATAGGGGTCTCGGTGGTGGAGGTAGCATCTTCTTCCACAGCAGTCATGGTTGAGGCGTTCTCGGCAACAGGCTCGTCTGTAGCTGTCTCCTTGGCTGAATCAGCTGATTCTTCCGTAGGAATTTCTGTGCCATTGGCAGCTTCTGGTTGCGGCTCGTCCACCTTGGTACCAGCTGGTTCAGTCTCCTATGTCGCTTCAGTTTCTGTCACCTCAGCCTTCTTATCAGCAGGTTTCACAAATCTGTGTTGTTCCAAGTGTGATGGGTCGGCATCCAAATAAAAGTTTCTCACGCCAACAATTCTTCTCTCTGTTTCACACGCCTTGAGCCACTCAGGTCTCACAATAGGGATGTTCAATTCCTGTGCTTTCTTCCACTGTGCACCGACACCCACTGTGGTGATGAAATGTGTGGTGTCAACTTCAATCTGTGTCTGCAATGGTCTAGCTCCCATGGCCATCAGCGATTGCTCAATGTCCTCTCTAGAAATTCCTTCCTCTGGAGAGATATCGCCGAGGCACACAGTGATACCGCTGAGATCTGTCATCTTGTGTGTCTTGAGCTTCACGGTCTCGGATTCAAAGACACCAGCGGTAGTGTCCATGCGGAGCGCAAAAGTGTACTCGGTATCAATGGGCAAGCCGGAGAGCTTTGTAGTGTGATTCGAAAGCGGTGTTGGTACTTGGCCAAGTCTAGCGCCATTCTTGTAAAGCGTTAGAGACTTGATATCGGCAGACCCCACGTCGAGAGGGTCCCATTCCAACACGGCGCTGGTCTGTGTGACGTTCTTCACACGCAACACTGGCTTCTTTGGCTCACGGGTACCGTACAATTGGAGAATCTCATCTTGCAACTCAGAGAATTCTTGTGCTTCTTTCTGTTCGAGCTCGTGGTTCTGTTCACATTTGATGGTAACGACTGACCCGGCCACAACACCGTCTGGAAGGAGAACGGTTGGGAACTCGATAAGGTGGTGTTCCTCGGTGAGAAGAAGCGCGAGGGATGCGTCTAGTTTCCCCACAGTAAGAGATACTTCGACCATCGTGGGAATTGTTGAGGTTGTGTCTGGTCTTACTATAACTAGAGAACTGAATACGTGTTGTTACCTTGTAAGGTGTGATCTTCACGATCTTGGTGCTTTTTCCCGTAGATGGTAGGGGCGGCACTCGGGAGCGCGAATGCAGGAAGATCATAGAGGCTGAGCCCATGGCTTACAAGCTACAACCTAAACCATCACTGAGAGCATGAGATATCTAATCTTACTAGGTTGATGCTATCATGTTGGAAGACTGAAGTCCGAAGTTCAATGTTCATTCAAAAAGCAGATAGAAAGAGTAGTTTCCCGCCTAAATAAGCCAATTGGCCCTCACAATGGCATAATGTGGGGTAGTGGACCCAATGGAGTGATGTGATGTGGATTGATACCGATGTGCGACTTGGTGTAATGGAACTTAATGTGGTCAAAGTTACAGGTGTCCTTGATCAATGGGTAGTTCCAGTAGATATCCCTCACCCAGTCATGCAGGTTTGGGAAGTCATGACGGATCATTCCCAGGTTGCACTTGAAATGCTGGACATAAACCGGATCGAATCTGATGATGGTTGTAAATAGTCTGATGTCAGCTTCTGTGATATCGTTACCAATCAGGTACTTATGGCCCTTAGACTTGTTCTCATCCAGGATCTTCTCCACTTTCTCCAAGTGCTCAAACAGGTTGGTTACCTCGGTCTCATAGACATCCTGCTTGGTAGCGAAGCCTGACTTGTACACGGCATTGTTGATATTCTCATAAGTCAAAACGTTCATCTCATCGATCTGCTTCAATAAGAAGTCCGGACAGTAGTTCAAAACTTTCTTCGCTTCGTCCTCAATCAAATCGTTGAACTCTGTATTCAGGAATCTGATGATCTCCGATGATTCGTTGTTCACAATTGTACCTTCCTTCTTATCCCAAAACACGGGAACAGTGAATCTCCCACTGTATTCAGGATTGGCCTTGTAGTACAACTCAGACAGTCTCTTGAAGCCGTAGAGGTGGTCCTCAGTGGCTTGCTTGCAAAGGTCATCACTGGAAGGGAATCTCCACCCCTTCTCATCCATACTCCAATGGACAACACTGAGGCCAATGATGGAATCACTTGATACTGTAGATGTCTCTGGGTTGTAATCCTTGATGAGTCCCTTTGTGTTGAGATAGATCAGTACTCTATGGGCCCATGGACAGGCAAGTGAGATGTAAACGTGGTATCTGCCTTTCTCTGGGGTGAACCTAGAGCCGGCTTTCGAGGAAACAACATCTCTGAACGAGGATTGCAATCTTTTGTATGCACCGTCTTTTCCTGCGAATTCGAGGATCTTGATTGCTGGTTTGGTCTATACGGAGTAATGGTTAGCTATCAACGACTCTTTGTGTGGGGAAGAGTCCAAGCCAGTGTGCTCTTCTATACTCTTCTATACTCACTGATGACATTGTGTTGTGTTGTGAAATTGTCAAGAAACCGAGGTCCGAAACTGGAATACAACTGGTCTGCTGTATCAAATCGTAACTTGTCTCGAGTATGAACAACGTCTTCAATTGCTTCCAATTCAGAGAGGATTGTTACTAAGAGTTTATAATCAGCCGTGGAGAGTAGAATTGGTACGGACACGACTTTCAGGCTGAAAAATTTCAAAAAAGAAGTGATCCCTAGCAGGATCGAACTGCTGATCTTGGCGTTATTAGCACCACGCCTTAACCAACTGGGCCAAGGGATCTTCTTCGAAATTCGGGAATTTTGCATTTTTACTCCTTTTGATACTAGTCAAAGGCCGGGTAACCCAAAATCTATAAAAAACCCCGGATTTGGCCATTTACCCCTACTTATGATGCACTACTATTGATCTTAGATGACATTAAAGCGTGATTGCATTACAAAACTATGGTACAGGATCTAAATAGATAAGACGGAAACGATTCAGAGCTCAGCAAGAACCTTCTCCAAGACAGCAAGGAAGACATCGGCGTGCTTCTTCTCGAAAGTGAGGGTTGGTCTCAATCTAACAGAGAGCTCAGCACAACCACCACAGTTAACACCGTTCTGCTTCAACTTGTAGAGCAAAGTGTTTCTCAACTCAGAGGACTCCAAGTCCCAAGCGATGAAAGTGGCTCTGTTCTTACCACGCAAGTTCTGCAAGTACTTTGGGAACTTAACAGCAAGTTCCTCAAGCTTGGAGTACAAGTAGTCACCAACCTCAGCGGCCTTGGAAACCAAATCGTTGTCCTGGATCTCCTTGGCAATGGCACCTGCAATGATCATGTGAGCTGGGTCACCACACCAGGTGTTGAACTGTCTGTATGCAAAGTTTGGAACGAACTCAGGGTCGTGGAAGAAGTAACCGGCAGACTGAAACTTCTTGGAGAAAGTGACGAGATCTGGTGGAGGAGTGATGTTGAAGTGCTCGTGGGCCCAAAGGGAACCAGTGGCACCGACACCTGTCTGGACCTCATCAACAATGAAGACCACACCGTGCTTCAAAGTGATATCTCTGAGACCTTGGAAGAAAGCGGCAGAAGCGTGGTTGTCACCACCTTCGGACTGGATTGGCTCGATGATCAAAGCAGCAACTGGGATGTGCCATGTCTGGATCAAGTCCTCAACGATCTTGAGACAACGCTCATCCTCGGAGTTGTTGTGCTCAACGTTCTCCTCCAATGGGTACTTGTAAGATGGGAACTCAGCCTTTGGCCACTTGAAAGATGGCAAATCGACTTTGTGGATTGGCTTGGAAGCGGTGACCGAGGCGGAAGCGAACAAACGACCGTGGAAGGCTCTCTTGAAAGACAAGACAGCGAGGTCTGGGGAACCTGGAGAGCTGTTCTGCATGGTGGTCTCGTTCTCCTCCTGGGAGAACTCCTTGTTGTAACCACGCTTCTTGGCCTGGTACCACATGAAGGCAGCCTTGAAAGCCAACTCGTTAGCATCGGCACCGGAGAGACCGGACCAGAGCTTGTCCTGACCCTTTGGAGCGGCCTTCAACACGTTCTTGATGATTCCCTCGAGGTCCTTACCTGGGAAGTTACCAATGGCAGGTCTCTCAACAAGGGCTCTGATCATCTCTGGGGACTTGGCGGCCTCGATCAAAGCTGGGTTGTTGTAACCGAGAGCGATGGAGGCGATCTGGGCGTAGAGGTCCAAGTAGACGTTACCATCGACATCGGCGATGTAGTTACCAAGGGACTTCTCGTAGTCAGCGACGAAGTAAACTGGTCTTGCGTCGAAAACCTCACCGAGGGAGGCGATGGCCTTCTTAGACTCTGGGCCTGGGATCTCAGTGACCTTGACGACTGGCTCGGTTGGCTCAGCTGGGTAGTACTTAGCAGCGATGGACATTGTTGCTGTGGTTGATGAGGTAGGGAGAGAAGAAAGCGCATTCTGAAGAGATTGGGGAAGAGAGAATTGGCGGGTCTCCACAGCCTTATATACTCAGTTCCCCCAACAAGAAAGCGCAGAGTGCGGAGAGATGAGATGGCACAACCGGCGATGATTGCGCGGGTTCAAGCTGATCGAAAGTGGGCTGCGCGCGGTGCGGCGTCCGTAAAGGGAAAGGTTATGAAGCGCTGCTAATGGTCCTCGTGGGCGGGAAGGCGAATACGGAAGCCCAAAGCGGTGATTCGAAGAGATGAGTTGATTACCTTGAAGCCGTGAGTGTGGACAGCTCTTTGGGGAGTGCTATGGAGTTGGTTCAGGAATCAGTCATCGTGGAATCTGGATCAAGATTCAAGATTCAAGGGGTAGATATTAGACTAGATCAGCGCGCGGGGTTTGTTTATACTGTATGCTTAACTGTACTACAATCTGAATAATACAAATATACAACAGGAATTCATCATGACTTCATTAGGAACGATAGGAACGACGTGGACGTGAACACTGAAGAGTGTGCAATTCAACAGCACTGAGCACTGAGCACTGACTTTTGACGGACATTATCATAATAGGCATATGAGGTCTTGTAGGGGAGGGGCATTATATATATACACGATGGATGGGACAATAACTTCATCAGAGAGATCAAGGACACACCTCGTCCTCTGTCCATTGGTCCTCATCAAACCTCTCGTACTGGTATCTGACGTCGTTGTGTCCATTCAGATTGAGATAGTCCACCTTGTCCACCATCAACACCACAAGACTGTAGTTCTTCTTGCCGGTCTCCTCGTTACTGCCATCCACGCCACGACTGATGGAATCTAACAGCTTTCTCTTCTCCCTGGTGATCTTGGATCCTGGGTCAGGCTTACGGAAGGAGGCCTTCAACTTGGGAGACAATGAGTCCCATTTCGAGTCAAGTTCCTCGGTCCATTCCTCTGCGGTAGGTTTCAACTCATGCTTGGTTGTATGATGATGGTGCTACTGACCATGGGCCATACTGACAAGGTCGATGCTTGAAGAGTAGTTCTTAATGGTATGTGGGGAGACTAGAGGGTAGTGGACACCTTCGGAGAATGTCTGTGTGTTTGCATATGTCAAGCAGCTGGCATTCCCGCTCACTCTGAATTGTTCGTTTGTTCCTGGGAACCAGAAACATGCATCAAATTTGGAGTTCTTGGAGAGATGACCCACTTTGTCCATCCTCGTGTCGGTGGTTATTGTGAGGACGTTGGTCTTTTTGTCAGAGAAGAGGAAGCCCCTGTATATGCATGTGCGTACTTTTGGAGAACCGTCCTGATCAACAGTGGCGAACGATAGCGTTACAAATGGATAAGTCTCGAGATGACGATTCACAGCAGAGGTGAATGCCGGGACCCACGGAGCCATCAACTGCATGGTTTCTTTATCTTTTTTATTTGGTTTGGAGTGGAGTTGTAATGTGAAGATGCACTATGACAATGTTATTGATCGTACAACGAGTGGAGGTGTGGGATGCTGTTCCGTGATGAAAGCACTGAACAGAAGTACCACGAGAGGTGTGTGGAATGGAAAAGTTGATGATCGAGGGAGTTCGCGTGGTGGCTTCTCTCGGGGGATCTGGCTTGGGTGGCTGCAAACTTGGAGAGATGCAAGAAAACAGACCAATGAGGGACAAGTGGGGTTCCGGTAGTTCAGTGAATGTATGGGGATTGTTGGAATGTGTTTTCCTTTCGAGTTTCCCTTCAATGGTGGGTTTTCCCTCCTCAATTTTTCTCTCCAACCTCCCTTCCCCACTACAAAACCTCCGTTCGATCGCTGGCCGGTGGACAAGAAAAAAAAAAACCGACGACGCCAACGATGGGAGCAGGAAAATCAGCTCGACGTCAAAACGCCGCGTGCGCTTATATAAGCAGATACGGTAGTAGTCATGATGATGATCATCATATCATCAATTGTTTCTGTAAATTCTACCTCTTTGATCATCCCTCATGTGTTCCCTAAGAGCCTCTATAAGGGCATTCTCCTCAACGGCATCGTCTTTGAAAGCCGCTAAGCGTGAGTCTTCCCAAGCTCTCAGCACCGTCAACTGATAGACATCCAATACCTAACACTCATTCCCAGCACTCTCCCCTTCATTCATCTCCTTGAAAGTGGGACTCATACAGAAATGCACACCACATCCTGATGCCGACAAGCTGTATCTCTCCAAGATCCAGCACTCCACAGACCCGTCTTCTACCCCACTGGATGTTTGCAGTGGTCTCAAGGACTTCATCCCTATAGAAGAGATGCAAAACAGACGTGTGGTACTTGTAACCAATCTCAAACCGGCCAACATGCGTGGTGTACTTTCCCAGGCGATGTTACTAGCTGCTGAGAAGACATCTGAATCTAATCCTACCGTGTCTGTGGAATTAGTTGACCCACCAGCTGACGTTGAAGTCGGGCATGAACTCACATGGGATGGTTTACCTGATCTTAGTGAACGAGGTGAGGACGGTGAAAAGACACGATTGAGTGCTAAACAATGGAAAAAGCTACAACAACATCTATTCACTGACGCTGAGGGAACCGTGGTGTTTAAAGTGGATGATAACCGTCATAAACTAGTGGCTGCAAACACAGATAAACCATGTACTGTACCAACTGCCTTCAATGCTGTGGTGCGTTAACCTTACACTATTCCATTTGTTTATATCTGTCTTGTATATATGAATAGCTGAATGTTCTTGTTTATGTAGCAAATGCATTGAAACCCCCATACATTGAGTTGTACCCGGTCTTGGTATCAAACTAGCCACCAGTACCGGTAGTGTACAACCCCATCGGTTGAGTAGTCGTTGAGATGTCTTTATATCGGATAGGAGACTGGAACGAGGTCGAACCCTGAGACGAAGATGAAATGGAACTTTGTTGTTGTTGGTGTCGTGGAATGAAAGACTGGATGGATCCAATGTCGGTGTTGTTTCTCATGAAGACGTTATGCTCTCCGTTGATCTCAGTTGTTGCATTCATAGTGGTTTCAGACACAGCCAATCCCAACAATTGTACGTAATACTGATAGTTGAATGGAATTATCTCACTCTTCGACTTCCGGTTGGTGCCAAGTAACTCACACAGTGGAACATACATTGCACTTCCATCATCCCATTTGGTAATCAACCGCTTCAATGTGTCATTCACCAGTGTGTTTGTCATGACATGACTCTTGAAGATGTCTTCATCCGTGTGGAATGTCAAGTGATTCAACAAGATGGTCCCCAGTTGTTGCAAATCCAGATCCTGTTCTCCAATTGTTTCAACAAACTGGACAATTTCATATACCGCATACGAACCATAGACTTGGAACAAATTCTCATAGACTTGGAACACTTGTAACTTCAAGACGTTACTAGTAGATTCATCATCATAGAATACGGTACCACGTTTAGCTCTGTTCCCTAGTTCATTAGAAACCAAAAGACAAGTGAACAACGTGGTGTTGTACTGTTGAAACAATCCGTGGGCAGAACAGAATTGTAGGTTCGGATCGGTACCGAGTATACTAGTATCCCTTGTTATCCCAGATTCTTTGAACTGTTGCAGAAGTTCTCTCTGTATAAGCAGAATCAGATGTGCACAGTTGATCAGTCGATGGAAGTTCTTAATGTTGTGCTGTCTCTCTATCATTCCTTCAACGGTGTAATGGAAGTTGAGATGGTTGCTTCTTGGGAGTGGAGCAAATCGTTCAAATGAAATGGTTTTGTTGAATCGTGAAGGTAGTTCACGACAAGGGTTGACGTGTTTCAGTATAGCTGTGTGAATGATGAATGAAACGACGTTGAAGAGGCCCTCAAGTGAATAGATAGATCCCAGATCCACAAGGGTTGAGTTTTCATTGGTCAGTTGGAAGTCCGAAGCGATGGATATCAGTGCCGCTTCAACAGCCATCACTAATTGATAGTCTTTGTTGAACTCAATTTTCAGATTGTGGTCAACGAGTTCAAACAGTACCTTGTATCTGGCATACCGAGACTCTTTAACTGCGGATAAGATATCATCACTCAAGATCTTGGATATGCAAGTAAATGAATCCAGGTTTTTGGTCAGGGAAACTGTGGAACCCATCTTGAAGAATAGATGCTTGAGTGCTTGTGTGAAGTCTTTCTGTTGAGAGAGTGAAAACAGAACCTCCTCCAGATTGAGGGAGTCGGTTATGCAAAGTAGTAATTCCCCATCAGAATCAAGTTGTGTTATTTCAAGAAGTTTGATGATTTGTGATAGTGAAGGTTCATTGTTAAGCTTCTGTAAGGTCTCGTATAATGAGGGAATGGTCTTCGACATATGCATTAGCATCCTATTTGGCGAATACGGTAGGAGTTGATCGAGTACAGAAGCAGTGATGTCAACGTGCTTCAATGATTCAAGACGGTTGGTAATGGTGATAGAACCTGGTGCATACCGTATATCGATTGATGTGTTGTACTTGCTACCGGTCACAGCTTTCTCCCAAAGTTCATTGAAGCTTGTAATCCCTTCAATCGATTGTGAGGATGCATTGTTGGGTTGAAACAACTCAATAACGTTCTTCAGGAGTTTTTCATGCATGCAATGGTAGCATATTGTTGTGTAGAGCGTCTTCAGTATCAACTGCGTGTCTTTGTACTGGATTTTGTGGGAATGGGAGATGACAGTCACCAACGGAGTAATGATCTTCACATGTGATAACAGCGATCCCTGGTTAGGTTTTAGATCCTTCAGAACATTTATGACATCACAGTAGATCTCCAAAATTCTGTCAATGGTATCATGTGTAAGATCTTGTTGGATGAGAGCACCGATCTTGTAGTTGGCTTTCAACAACGCGGCGACTTGTATGAGCCTCTGAACATCATCATCATCGGTTGCGATTGTCGTTGTAGAAGTGGATTGGCATCCGTCGAGAATCAAAGTCAGTAAACGTTCAGTTTCATACTAGTTGAGAGTATTCACTGTGCTCTCGTCAAAAGATTTGAGCTTGTTCAAGGAGTCAACAAGGTTGGTGATATTGCCACTTCGTTGGCCCTCCGGGGTAGCAGCAGTTTTGGAGCCATTCTGTAATATTTTGGGAATGACAGTATTTGAAACCTTCTTTTCACTGATCTCCAAGTGGTTCATCAACTTGTCCAGCATCATTGTGTAATAGAAGTGCTATGTTGTGAATGAGACTGGATCACCCCACAGAGCTCGGGTTGTAAGATATTATAAGGACGATGGCGATTGTATGGCAGTGCGAGATCTGATATGCGGTTGAAGAATGTGAGAGTTGGGTAGCCTGATATTCGAATCTGGTCGTCGACAGTGCCTCTCAACTGAACTGACTTGATCTCCAAAGAACTTTCCATGTCTCCCTCCCTCCCAAACAGCTGTGAAACTTCGTATGGATCTCGATGGGGTAATGATGTAATGTGAAAGATGGCCAGTCGCGAAAACGATTTATCCGCATGCACTATTGTGCTACACACATTTTCCTCAGTTACCCTACTGCCACATTCTGCTCACAATCACTCACATTCCTTGACTGGA
>JAKVQR010000405.1:0-13800 GCA_030462915.1 Petasospora meyerae
CATCATCATCATCATCATCATCATCATCATCATCATCATCATCATCATCATCATCATCATCATCATCATCATCGTCATCATCATCATCATCATCATCATCATCATCATCATCATCATCATCATCATCATCATCAGCTTCCTCGTCCTCGTCCTCTACTGTGTCCTTTACTGTGTCCTCTTCTGAGTCCTCTTCTGAGTCCTCTTCTGAATCATCGTCCTCTTCTGAATCATCGTCCTCTTCTGAATCATCGTCCTCTTCTGAATCATCGTCCTCTTCTGAATCATCGTCCTCTTCTGAGTCCTCTTTTGAGTCCTCGTCCTCGTCCTCTACTGTGTCCTCTACTGTGTCCTCTTCTGAGTCCTCGTCTGAGTCCTTTACTGTGTCCTCGTCTGAGTCCTCTACTGAGTCCTCTTCTGAATCATCGTCCTCTTCTGAGTCTTCTTAGTCCTCGTCCTCTTCCTCGTCCTCTTCTGCGTCCTCTGCTGTTGCCTCTGCCATTGCTACTCCATACTTGACTGGTGATTTCGTCGACGGTGAGCCAAAGTGGACATTGGTCATTCCTGCTGAGGTTGAGTGGAGCAGCGCTGACGGTAGTTTGGCAGGTGATGGTGGTTTCACAATCAAGAGTGGTGTTATCTCTCACGCGTCTTCCAACAACACTGTTCTTGACTTGGGTGTTACCTCTGTTAACTTCACTTCTATCAATGAAGAAATGTACCCTGTTGACTTTACTCTCGATATCTATGGTGATGACTCAGAGGGTACCTCTTGGACTCTTGAAGGTGTTGTCGAGGTCGTTTTCCCAGACACCGCTGCTAAGATGTTGAACAAGAGGGGTGTTCTTACCTTCCCATTGTCCTACACCGTTACTGCTCCAGCTGCTGGTGAGGTCATCTCCTCTACTTCCTTCTCAGCTTCCGTCATCGGTTCCTCAGCTGCTTCGGTAGCTCCAACTACTTCTGTTGGTGCATCTGCTTCTCCATCTGGTTCCGCTGGTGTTGTTACTTCTACAGCCTTTTCCTCTTCAGCCACCGGTGGTCTCCAGTCTTCTACTGAGATTGCCACCACCACCTGTGTTGAAGACGTCTGTGTATCTACCACCATTGTTAGCGGTGTCACTGTTGTCACCACCACTTCTGACGGTATTGTCACTTCTTACACTACTTACTGCCCACTCACCACCGTCACCCCCACAACCTTGACCACCTCCACTGCCACTGCTCCGAAGGTATCCACCACTCTTGTTAAAGTCACCTCTTGTTCCGAGGACAAGTGTGTCACCGAGACTGTTCCAACCGGTATCACCATCGTTACCTCTACATCTGCTGGTGTTGTTACTGTTTACACCACTTATTGCCCACTCACCAACACCACTTCCAGTGCTGCCATTCAGTCTTCTACCTTTGTCCCAATCACATCTTGCGATGGTGACAAGTGTACCACCGAGACTGTTGCTACCGGTATCATTGTTGTCACTGCCACCTCTGCTGGAGTTGTTACCGTCTACACCACCTATTGCCCACTTACCACTGCCACTACTGTTACTGCTACTGCTACTCCTGCCCCTGCTGCGCCAGTTTCTGGAGCTTCTACTGTTGTCACTGTCACTAACTGTAACGGTGCTGACTGTTCCGCAGTGGAGGTCACCACAGGTGTTGCTATCATCACCAAGACTAATGAGGGTGGTATTACCGAGTACACGTCTTACGTACCATGGACCTCTGGTTCCGCAGCTGCTCCAGATGCTATTGCTGAGACAACTACTTCTGCACCAGCTGGTGCTGGCACCACAGGTGGTGCTGTTAATAATGAGGCCTCTGAGGACGAGACCACTTACCTCACTTCTACCACTTTCATCACCTCTATCACTTCAGCTGAAGGGTTTGAATCCACTACTCCCGAAGCCTCCATATTCGCTACTTACGAGGGTGCTGCTAACAAGGTCGGTATGAAGTACGCCAGTGCCTTCGCTGGTCTTATGGGTCTTGTCTTCTTGTTCTGAGTATGACTTTACAATCATGGCTTTTGTTTATAAATGAGTTCAATCTGACTTCCGATTAATGCACACAAATCTTTGTCTCCAATATTGTTTATTCTCCTTCTAGTGTTTTCAACCCCAGCCATGATTGACAGTTCGATGTATTCCGTTTTTACTGATATCTAGTGCAGTTCCGGTATCTGATATATCTGGTAATAAAGCAGCTCATAGCAGTAATGATGAAATTGATAGCAAAACCCTCAATTGTAGGATTCGCAAACTGGAGCTGAGGAACCCCCTTTTTGTCTCTGAATAAGGAGTGTTCACCACTGTGCTATCTAACTAAAGCCATGTTACCAAGAAACAAGGTAGAGTCACGACTCACGAGATTGAAAAGGTTGTGATCGCACGTGTCTTGAATAGTTCGGAGGGGATTATTGTTCCGATATCTGTGTTGCTTCCCTCATGATGAGAGTTGAAACTGCAGATAATATGAATCTCCCATATAGCGTCCCCAAGCTCAAGAGTCAATATTCAGTCAAGTAACTGGTGGTATGTGTGTCTGTGTGTCATTCTTCAATCATGGCTCAAATTCAGCTCATCATTACAAATACTTTTAAGGCTGACTGCGATAGTACCACTTTGCTTGCTTCAACGTAGCTAATTTGGTAACAGAGGCTCTCAGAGCTCAAAGACCAAGTGTAAGCCAATATCTCCATCTATCGATGATAGTGAGAAGAGTGAGATCTCAGACTCGGTGCTTTACCATGGGCAGAGCATTATGGTTCTGGATGGACGTTCAGAAGTTGCGAGTCTGGTACAGGAAACCCACAGTGATTCGGTGAGAAAGAAAAAAAAAAAAAAAGCAACTAGATGTCCGGTTGAATCCGTGCATTCACCATACGATAGCATATTATTACGTAAAAGTATCAAACTCGCATCTAGGCAGGTAATGGATGCTATCTATCCTAAGAGCATAATTATCAGATAGCGCCATAGAAAAGTGTTATATAGCAGCAACGTACAGTCAAGATCACATCATGATCTTCTCACAACTAATGAACTCCTGTTTGTACTCTTCCAGTCTTTCAAGTTCTTTGGTACTGATCATTGCGTCGACTTCAGATTCAACAGCTGGGGGCCAATGATACATAGACTGATCCACGATGATTCATGATTCTGTTGATAAGATCTAGTGAGTTAGGTTTTTCCAACTTGAATGTCCCAGACACGCCACTGAACAGCTAGTCCAAGTCTTTAAGCTCCTTATCACCTCGTTCAAACACCACCCCTTTCTTTCTCTCATATAAGCTTTGATGACTCTTTCCATCATAGCACGTAACTTACGTTCATGGGCGGAGTCAAACCGTAATTTCTTCCTCTTGAAGGAGTACCAAACGATCTCCAAAGAATCCAAGGTGGGCGGATCGATCTGTACATCTGTGATGTCGGCACAACAAAGAAGGATTCTCAAAGAAGGAGAGTTGATCAATTGGAGATCCTTTACAGATCCGAGACCAGATAGTCTGAGGTCTTGCAGCATTGGATAGTTGGACACAACAATCGATGGTGTGCTGGAGATCTGGGAGATTCTGAGATTGACCAATTTCGGAGCCTAGAATCCGAGCTCCAACTTTGCCTGGTAAGACTTGGAATCACCATCGATCCAGAGGTTTTTCAAGTTCGGCAAACACAGAACAGATTGATCAGCAAGGAACAGATCCAGATTGGCACCGATAAGGTATAGCGATTCCAGCTGGGTAAGCCTGTTGAGTTCGTCCACCGAGAGATCGTACCACTTATCTCGGGGCAACACCAGCTTGAGTGACTTCACATGTGCCAAATCATCTGTAAGGGAATTGCACAGTTTGGTGATGTTAACAGTTGTGTAGTGTTTCAAGAACGTGAACTCAATGTGTTGTAGTTTAGGAGCACTGATTATCGGTTCCCAGTCTGCCACTGGACTTTCAAATGAAGCTTGAACAAGAAGCTTCTCCAAATTGGGGAATATCCCAATCCACCAGCGAGTTTGAACGCTTCTGATTGGTCTCTTCTTTCCACCAAAACCACCACAAGGTCCGTTATGGTCTGGAACATCTGGGGTGGGTTTGTGGTGAAAGCTTTAGTGGTAAATTCTCTCAAGATGGCCAATAGTTCCAACTTTGGGGCCTTGATATTGTCTAGGAAGCTTATATCCTTCAACACATGATCCTCCTTGGGATGTGTCACTGCGAGTCTCTTCAATGAGGGAAGATGAAGGTCCAGATCAATCGGGGGTTGATACTCGATGGACAGTGACTGTAATTGATCTGCATGTAAGTTGCTGACAGACATACCAGATTCTCCACTCTTGAGGTACACATTCTCAGAATTGATGTGGATGTCGTTGAGAGAAGAAACCTCCTTAAACTTGACCTCTTCGGCGTTGATTGTTCCCTGGATGGCCTCACTTAACCCGTGGAAGATCAGATAGTCCTTAGGCTCAACACTGAAATCCAACCCACAAGGAGACCCGATAATGTGCAATCTGGAGATGTTGCGCATCTTTGGAGGAGTACTCTGATTGTGTAAATCCAACACAACGTTGTGAACATCGACAAGGGACAAAGAGGAGTATGAGACATTACTGTGACAATCTCCCAAGAAGACACACGACTGTCCTTGCACGATAACTTTTGTGTTTGGTGGAAGACAAAGCATCAACGAGTTTATCGAATTCTCGTTTTCACAGTGGATCTCTCTTTCCCAATGATCTTTGGCTGTACCGTAGTCATCTGTGAAGTCCTTCAAGTAGACGAAGTTGACGGAATGTTTGCAGAAATGGATGAACGGAGACGGGATGTAGACCAGCTCGTCATATCAATTGTGTATCTCGATGAGATTGACCAGCCCTTCTTTTGCATCTTCGTACTCCCTCAGTGGCTCAATTGAGTCGTTGATGAAGAAGTGTGGCTTCTCTGTGTCGATGAGGATCACTTGGAAAAGATCATTCCAGACACTAATAGACAACAAGTGCTTGACATCTTCACAGTCGAGGTACTTGAGGATCTCCAATCGTATCTCATTGGGTAGTTTTTGCAGCATTTTGTGGTATTTAGAGCACAATTGAGCGGTAGTTGAAGAAGCTAAGAAGGGGAATGTTGATCTAGAAGGATGTCGTTCGGATAATTTTCCGTGAATCACACGTGACTGTGGGGAAAAATTTTCCGGTTTCTGTTAAGCTTTAAAGTACTACCACACAATTGCCAGTGGAACAACATCCATGTATTGTTATGAAAACCCAACGTATCAAATATGCTCTCTGCCACTCATCCTCATCACGTCTTCATACAAATTACCCCAATCTAACCCACGAGGAGCCAGATTAGCGTCAGCATTAGGAACTGTCCCTTCACCACCATACAATCCTACCTCTCTAAGACATCTTTTCATGTCGTTGATGAACATCTTCACAAACTCAGTAGCCTTCTTGTTGTCTGTCCTTAGCCAGTCATTAGTGCTTAGCTTGACGTGGACCAAGAACATGAATGCTTGTTCATTTAACAAAAAGACCTCTGGAACCGAAGACAACAACTCTTTGAATTCCTCATCCTCTTCGTATTCGAATTCTGGCATCAACGTCTCTTGTATAAGCTTCACAATAGGGTCCTGATTCCTCTCAGAGGATTTGCTGTTGTAATACCAGAACTCCTCCAACGATTTCCTTGATGATTCATCCACTTGTATACGTGGGATCTGTGCCACAGAATACAATCTCTTTAAAGACGGAGTGTCGCTAACCACCAGTTCTTCAACACCATGGAGGTCAAACAATTTGATGTCTTCCAGCACTGAGAAGTCGTCGATGATGATCAGTGAGGATCCACTGATGCTGCTGATTCGCAGGTTTGTGAGATTGGGAGTTTCCATACAGAGTCCGAAGTCCTGCTTGTAGACAGTATTGGAGCTAATCCATAAGTTCTTCAAGTTGGGCAAGTCAATGATAGCCTGTGTGCTGGAAAGAGTGAAGATGTCCAGATTGGCGCCACGCACTTTCAGAGACTCCAATTGCGTCAATCTGTTCAGTTGATCAACTGAGACCTCATACATCTTCTCGGCACCAAGTGCGATATCGAGGGATGTCACTTTGGAGAAACCAGGTGTGGTAAGGGACTCACATAGCTTTGAAATCTGAATGTCCTCATGATCCTCGAGGCATTGTAACTAGATGTGTTTCAAGTTTGGTGCGTTGATGATGGGTTCCCAATCAACAACATTCTGGTTAGTCACACATCTCACTGAAAGTCTCTGTAATTGTGGGAAGTCTCCGTATCCACCAACTTCCTTGAAAACATTTCCAGTTTCAACATATGTAAAGATCACGGATAGCTCTTTCACAGTTTGGAACATCCGTGGTGGGTTGGTAACGAAGGCTTCATGCTTGACAAGCTTTCGGATAGTAAGCGACTCCAGATTGTGGGACTTGATACCGTGCAGGAAACTGAAATCATTTACCACCTTGCGACCCACAGGATAGTCCAAAGTAAGCGATTTCAACAATGGGAAGTGTAAGTTGTCCATCGTCACATCTGTCTGGTATTCAATGTCCAAAGTCTTGAGATTCTCAGCTTGGATGTCCTCCATGATCAACTGCTCGAACTCGAGACTCTTGTTGTCAATGATGAGAATCTCGGAGCTGATTTGTAGATCACGGAGCAGCGCAACGCCTTCCAGTTTCAACGTTTTGGCGTTGATCTTATGATATCTCCAGAATATGCTGAAACCCTTGTAGTAACGAGAGTAGTTGGTCATCTTCAAGCTCTGTAAATTTCTGGGCTCCTGACTGAAGTCGATACCACATTCAAAGCCATAATAATCGAAGCAATGCAGCTCGGAGATGTTCTTCATCTTTGGGGGAGTGTTGGTAATATCGTCCAGTCGAAGGACAACTTTGTCAACGTCAACTAGAGATAACGAGGCGTAATTCTGATAACCTTCCTTGCTTTCTAAAAAGACACACTCCCAGCCATGCACCATGATCTCTGTGTTCGGTAACGAAAGATACATCAATAAGCTCAATGTATCTTCTCGGTGGTAGTGACTTTCCATTGCCTCTTTGTTGGAGATAATTGCAGGGTCATCGGTGAATCCCTTCATATAAACGAAGTTCCTCAATCCCTTCTAGCACAGTTTCTCAATCAAATCCAGATCGATTCCACCGTCTTTGTAGTCTTCTTTGTCTTGATGTATCTCAATGAGGTTCACAAGTCCTGTTTGAGTAAGTTTGAGGTCCTTGATGGGTTGTAGAGAGTCTGTTTGAAAGAATTGTGGGGTGTCTGTTCCCACAATGATCAGTTGGAAGAGGTGGTCAAAGATACCGACAGAGAGAAGAGACCTCACATCTTCGCAGTCGAGGTACTGGAGAATCTCAGCTTGGATCTCATTGGGGAAATTCTGGAGCATACTTCCCAGGATTGTGAGGTGACTGGGTGGTACGAACTCATGTGTTGAAGGTGTGAAGAAGAGCAGCGATATGGATCTGATATGAGATTGAGGGAATTCCGGTCGGTGCGCACGTGACTGCTAGTGATGATCCATTATATCCGGCCTTATACTACTGCACTATACTGCTGAATTAACTGTGGTATCAGGGATGCCAATATATATACAAGTTCCGAGTTCCCATTACATCCAGCGATAGTTTCTACTTGGTAGAGTTCGCCAGTTGAATTTCTTTTCCTCAGTCATGGATCTCAACACGCTCAGATGTTCATCTGCATCCTCACAGAGCCAATCACGATGGGCGAACCGGTCGACGAGGTGCTAATACTCAAGTGTCCAGTTCACTTGTAAGGAACCGGGAACGGTAGATAGCAAGTCCGGGATCGAGAGATCATTGTCCTGGTCCATAGGAGGATGCCAGTACCAAACGACATCCAATTGCTCCACAACTGAGGGATCCATTTCAAGATGGGTGAATTTGGCAAGCGAATACAACTTCTTCAAAGATGGAGTGTTCTCCAAATGCAACGCAGATACACCCCAGAGTGAAAACAGCCTGACCTCTTCTAGTAATGGGTAGTCACTGATCTTAATCACCGGTACATCCGAGAAGTGGCTGATTCGTAAGTTGACGAGATTTGGTGCGATCATGTTGAGTACAATGTCACGTCCACCGTAGTCAGTATATCTTGCCCCCTCGATCCATAGATTTTTCAGATTTGGCAACTCAACCTGGTCACCTTGATTTGCCTCTGTGAATACGTCCAACTGTACGCCCGTCAATTTCAAGGACTCCAACTGTGTAAGCCTGTTTAGTTGGGCAACAGGTATCTCGATCAATTCCTCATAATTCGGCTCTTCACTGACATCATCCAGCTCAATCTCGAGAGATCTCACACGGGAGAAGTTGGGAGTATCAAGAGCATCACAGATACTGGAGATGGAGAAAAGAAACTGCTTACTGCCACAGCCGATCTTCAGTTCTTGTAGGTTGGGAGCAATCACAACCGGATCCCAAACAGTATCGAATTTGTCTTCCCCTCCCTCCCAGTCTTCTATCTCCGGGTAAACCCCCATCACAAAAAGACTCTCCAATTGCGGGAACTCACGCAACCCACCAACTTGTTTGAACTCATCGGAATAGTGTTGATCTTCGAGTGATACCGTGAGATGCTTCACATCTTGGAATAGCCTTGGTGGATTGTTAACAAATGCATCAACAGTGGTGGCCATTTTCAGAATGAGATAGTCCAAACCATCTTTTGTCTTGATACCGTCCAGAAACGCAAAGCTCTTGTATGGTACATCGTGTTTATGATAGTCCAACACAAGCTTTTCCAGTGAGGGACAGTTGATGTTGTCCATGTGCATGGTTTCTCCACAGTCGATCCTCATGGTTTCCAAGTTCGGTGCTTCAATGTTGCACAATGTGCGATCCACAATCCCACCAGGAAAGTCTTGGATATAAAGAGACTTGGAGTTGATCTGCATGTCATTGAACACTTTGATGTGATTCAGTCGCAACTCTTTGGCGTTGATAACCCGATTTTCCTTGAACAAATCGGTGTGTTTGGGGTCGTAGTCGCAGGGGATCTCCAGATCCAAGTAGCTTCTCGGTTCTTCACTGAAATCAATACCAGAATCAAGGCCAAGATAACCGGGCATATTCAAATTGGAGATGTTTCTCATCTTTGGCGGAGAAGAGCTAGTGTCCAAGTCCAATATAACACTCTCAACGTCAACCAGAGTCAAAGAGGTGAAGTCTCTTCGTGGCGCATCTCTTCCATATAAGTAGACAATCGACCAGTCTTGCACCATGATCTCAGTGTTTGCAGGTGGAGAGGACATCAAATGGTTCAGAGTGTTATTCTGTGTTCTATATTTAGGTCTTTCGTCCAAGTGATATGTTCCTGAATGGTCATCACTGAATCCCTTCAAGTAAACAAAGTTTCTCGATCCAGATTTGCATAGCTGGCGTATCAGATCCTCATTGATGGCTTTGTCGTTTGCGTTGCAATGGTGTATTTCGATGAGGTTCACAAGTCCCTGTTGTATCAGCTTGTGGTCCTTCACGGGTTGTATGGAGTCTGTGTGGAAGAATTGTGGCTTGTCTGTTCCCACGAGTATCAACTGGAAAAAGCGGTCAAACCCACCAAGAGACAAAATGGAATTCACTTTTGCAAAGTCTAGGTGTCGAAAGATCCTTGATTGGATTCCATTGCGTAGAGCTTGAAGCATGCTGTGAAGACTTTTCCTCCATTGTGTGGTGTCAATTGAGGTGAAGTATAGTAATGGAGAAGAGAATTTCCGAAAGCTGCTCGACTGCAGTTGCCCCCCATATAATCATGATTCCGGTCATGCACGTGACTGAAGTGAGATCCGGATCTGCGCAATGATACTATTCAATTACTTCTTAAACCATGGCCTGAAATTACAAATAAAAAGGCAAATAAGATGTTATTGAGAGGAAGCAGGCAAAGTTTTCCAATAATTAGTCACCATAGACTCTAGAAACACCGAAAATCAGAACTCAATTAGCATCACACAACCACCATTCACCATATTAAACCTTTTGACTTCATAACTTTGGCTTTCAAAGAACCAATCTTGGCTTTGATCTCATCACAATGATCTTTCTCATCACTTGTGGGCCACTTATCATTAGACATCACGTTGGAGATCAAGAACACGTAGAACTTGTCATTCAAGAGGAATGCATCGGGCACATGAGGTATCCACTCCATCAAGTCTTCGTCAGGGTCAATAGAGATGGGTTGTGTTTCACCCAGGAGATCACGACCTTTCCTATGATGCTTTCTTCTGCTATAGTACCAAACCTCCTCCAACTACTCTCTCGATTCGTCTTGCACTAGCAAAATGGGGACCTTTGCCACACAATAGAGTCTCTTCAACGATGGAGTCCCGCCAAGCCAAACTTCCCCGATATCCTGAAGACCAAACAGTTTGACATCTTTCAATAGTGGGTAGTCATAGATGTTGATGTCAGGTACTTCGATGATGTTGCTGATTCTCAGATTGGTGAGATTTGGAGCCTTTACACTGAGGTTGATAGCTTTGTTGTAGACGGCATTCGACCCACTGATCCACAAGTTTTTCAAATTGGGCAACTCAATGAAGGATTGTGAGCTTTCCGAAGTGAAGATATCTAGACTTGTGCCCTGTAGTCTCAAAGATTCCAGTTGAGTGAGTCTGTTTAGCTTGTCCATTCTGGGGCCTGTGAAGCCTGGATGGTCTGTGCTGGGGCCCGTGTACAGCGGGTCGAGTGTGCGGGAGTAGCCTCCGGATGAGATCCGGCGTGGGGAGCCACGGTATTCCAGATTCTATATGTGTATGTTGTTTGTGTAGGATGTGGTTCTCTGGGGTGAAACCATTGAGAGGGAGTCGCAGCTCGATGCGTTGTCTGAGTTGGATACCTTCACGAGACCGTAGGCGGGGAATGAGCTACGTACCCGACTGGGTGGAGTATGTTGATACCGTGGAGTTGCGGTGCTCCGGTTCACTGAAGACGTACTGCCGTAGAGGCGGAGGCTGGTCTTCCTTGTCCATCTTGTTCTTGCGGCTCAGGGAGCTGGAGGTAGGCGATTGTGGATCAAAGCTGTGCAATTGCAGGCGACTTGTATATGTGTGGGAGCGTCGGGCAGAACAAAGCAAAGACAACTGCGAATTCAGGCCAGCCTGTCAACGTGGAAACTCGGCCACTGCAACGGAAGCTGGGAGCAGGAGGCAGAAAGCAGGAACCCCCAGCAGAAATGTGTGTGGGCCTCGTTTTCATGAACTGGCCTCCGCTGCATTCTCCGCCCAGATGGAATCTCGAAGTTGGCGGTGAGAGATCCTCGGCCGAATATTAATCAGGAACGTGCCGTGCTGAGTCATAATCAGTGGGATATTACATAATCGAGTATGCTGATAGGTGGGCGTTAATTAATGTGATTTTATACAGTGTAGAGGCAGCTGAGGCGGATCCAAAGCACATCACTCGTCAGCCATGCTTCTGATCTCACGAATTTCGGCAATGTTCGATCTCTTCAGGTCACTGTCCGCAAACAGCTTGTCCAACAGGGCGACCAGCTCCTCGGTCTCAAACTCGTACAGATCACCCTCTTCGAAGCGTTCCATGATGTCCGCCATGTGGCTCTTCAGGATGAAGGAGGTCTTCTCCAGCTTCTCCCAGTTTCTCACGGCCTTCTAGATGTCGTTCCCCAGTGGCTGCTTGAGTGCCAGGAACTTGCCAATCAGCTGCGATAGGTACTCGCTCTCCAGCTCCCCGATGTCGTTCTTGGCCATCACAGAGTTGAACACCATCTGATAGAACTCCCCAATGACCGAGACGGTGATTTTACTGAACTGTCCAGGTTCCAGAACTTGCAACTCCTGGAACAGCGCATCGAATGTCTTCTGGATCTCCTCTGTGATCATCGAAGTCTGTCCGGCAGAGATGGAAGGATCGAGTCCGTTCAACTCACTGTAATGACGGCGGATGTTCGATTGGTGGCTCTGAATACACTCTGTGAGCAGTCTCTCGTTCAGTTCACGCAGAGTTGGAAGCCCATGCAAGGAGTCCAAGTATGCAGCGTCGTTGTACTGGAGGAGCTTGGAGTGGTAGGCGATGTTTCCCAGAATGAAATATGTAGTTGCGAGGTAATCGACTTTGGAGATGTGTTGCGCACGGTGCTGGAACGGTAAGTGATGTGAAGTGGAGATGTAGGATTGTATAATCTCATGAACTTGTTCTGGGATCTTGGTGGTTTGGTATGTGTGTGTGTGTGTGTTTGGGGCTGTGGTGGTGCTTGTACCTGTGGCTGTGGCGTTGGGGAGCGTGATTTGTTTGACAGTTTTGATACAAGCTTCTTTGGTTGTGGTTTGAGCACTGATTCTTCCTCGTACTCATCTCCCCATGCGTCCCATCCATCATCTTCGTCTTGTGCTTCGTCTTCATGCTCTGGCTGTGTCTCCTGTTCTTCTTCATCACCCCAAGCATCCCACTCATCATCGACATTCTCATCCTTCATTGACTTCTTGTTACTCAGTTTCGACTTCAATTTGGAGTGAGTTTTGGACACAGTAGTGGTGGCATGTGTACGTGGTGTCACCTTCACTGGTGTGTGTACTGGCTGCTGGTGTTGTTGTTGCTGTTTGACTTCCCCACTTCTCGTAACGAGTGTCATATCTGGATTCTTCAGCACACTCCTTAGCTTCTGAATATGCTCGTTGAGATAGTGGTCAATAGTGATGGAGTGTAAGTCGTTTGTGATCCACTCCTGTAGACTGCCTCTTGTGAAGCCACATTGCTGAAGATGGATACCGAGCTGGATGAGCGTGCTCTTGAGTTCTTCATTGGTGTACAACACATCTGCGTAGTCCGTGATGAGCTCTCTCAGCTTTTCATAGAGCCTTGGTGATATGTAGTTGATTATCCTTGTGTTCTGTGGAATCAGCTTGACAAAATCAACGAGTGCTCTTGTGGACGCTGCGTGTGCTGAGATGACATCGGTCTTGCTTGTTAGCGAGACCTTACTGCAAGTCAGTGTGTTGTTGTTCAGTGTGAGTTGAGTGTTGTTGGTGAAAAGAGTGTTCATGAAATGGGTGTCGATGATGTGTGACAGGTTGAAGGCAGCTTGTGCGAGCCCATTGCGCTGGATCACCTGATCGAGAGATTCGTAGAACACGGGGAAGTCAGCAACATCCACGGTCTCGTTGTAAGTGATGGAGCAGCGTCCATCTTGCCTCTTGTCGAGCACAATGACACGACTCCAGACATGAGAGAGTGACTCAAGTATGGCTTCGTACAGGTTTGCAGCTCTTTCGTTCCACTTGGCCTTGACGTCCGCCGTGTTGAGTGTCATGCCGGCTATCTTCTCCCTCAGCTTGTTCAACGAGGCGAACGCCGTCTCGTACTCAAACAGTTCCAAATTCACCTCAATCTCCTTCTTCAAAGTAGTGATGATCCACAGCTCCTGTAACTGGGCTATCTCCGTAGTCAGGGCATCGTCCTGTGCTTGCAACTGTCCCAGCGTACGGACATCCACCGTGGCGTGTTGTTGTTCGTGTGCACTGAGCTGTGACTGTAGCGATTCCACGTCGACGAGGCGTGTGATTTGCGCGTCCAGTTCGTGAAGCTGGGCGTCTATCTCCTCCAGCGTGGCCATTGTGGTGATTCTGGCGTATTTGTCGTGAGTCAGTGCTCTGGGTACGTCAAAATTGCTAGTGTCTACGTGGTTTAATGAGTGGATGGATGGCAATGATCTCGAGTAGAGGGAATCCCGGTGAGTGGAAAACAGGGGGTGTGGCCCGTCCAGGCGCGATAACATGGTAACAGTGG
>JAKVQR010000406.1:0-13702 GCA_030462915.1 Petasospora meyerae
GGGGGGGGGGGGGGGGGGGGGGGGGGGGGGGGGGGGCTCCAGCCTTCAAGCCAAAGATGGGAAGTTCTCCTCAGTCAACTTTGGAGCCTTCTCGGACTTCTTTGGGGCAGCCTTGGCACCACCATGGGCACCACCACGTCTTGGACCGTTACCACGGCCTCTGGTGGACTGACCTCTTGGGGCAGCGGCTGGCTGCTCGTCGGCGAAGGTGGCGTCGAACTCCAAGATGTTCTTGGTCTTGAGGGCCTTGGTCTTGAGCTTCTTCTCCTTGGTGGCTGGAATGAAGACCTCCTGCTGCTTGACGATGATGTCCTCCTGGGCAACAGACTCAACCTTTCTACCAGAACGCTGGGCGTTGGCAGCAGCAGCGGCGGCTTCCTTCTCCTTCAAGTACTCATCGAGGGACTTCTTAGCAACCTTTGGCTCGGAGGACTCCTCAGCAAGCTCCTCAGCGGCGTCCTCAGCACCCTCAACCTCAGCAGTGAGCTCAGACTTGGCGTCAGCAGTCCAGCCGGCCTGCTTGACCTTCTTCTCGGAGTCGGTCTTGCCAGATCTGGACTGTCTGTCTCTTCTTGGCTTACCGCCCTTGGATGGTCTCTCCTCAACGGCCTTGGACTTGTTGGCAGCACGGCCAGCAGCCTTGTCCTTGAAGGCAGCCTCGTTACCGGTGGCCTTTGGCTTGTTGTTCTTGGCCTTGGCTGGGTTGGCAGATGGTGGTGGAACGTCAGCCTTCTTGGAAGAAGTGGTCTTCTTAACAATCTCTCTTGGGATGGCGACGTCGTTGACGTCTTCAACGTCGTTACCGAGAAGGTCGAATGGGTTCTGAGATGGGGAGTTAGTATCTCAGTTCTGGAAGGACAGAGTGGTACCACATGGACACACGGATTGAAGATGTCGGAAACAAGGGAAGATGCAAGGGGATCTGATGATGTCAACCCCAACTTATAGTTGCTCCACATGACAAATACCGATGATGACTTTTTCCAATGTAGCCCCAAAAGACACGTATTATATCACAATTTGAGTCATTAATGGCCCTGGTCTTGCGGTGTGTTGCTCAATTAATGCACACTTTGTAGACCTATACCACAAACACACAGTGAAGGGTCCCTTCTACCATATCCGCAACTAGCGGCTCGTCTTATCACGCTTCAAACCCCAACATTCTTTCAACAATGACGTCCAGTAGATTCACCACATCTTGAAATTCACTTTAACACTGCACTTACGCTCATTTTGTCTGTGTGATGGGTTGTTCAATCAGCCTTTTCCCTCTGTGGTAGCCATCTTCACTCTCTTCAACTCACTCTTTTTTTTTCCACTCCATCGTCGAGAAACCGGTCAAATTTTTCATCCAAGGGCCTCGCCCCGGATTTCGCGTGAACATCTCAGCACGGTCATAAGCCGCACGCAAGCGTAAATTTGAGTCTCGGGGTATAAACTAAACTCCAACCTACATTTATCTCAAACTTCATTGTTCTAGACTCAATGTATAGTCATAGTAGCATCTGATGAAATAAACCACACTCAATCAGAATCGTTAATGTACACGTCCCCAACACGGGTGAAGAACGCCTTCATGGCTGTTCTCAGCTCCGTAGGAACACTCTTGTCCAAGATCCTCAACACCAAATCGTACACATGAGGACAGTTCTTGTTGAAGTCCTTTGGCTCCAACTCACAGAAGCCTTGCAAAATCTCCACAACAACAGGTCTCCATGTGGTGATGTTTTTCATCTGTGTATTGTCGTCCAATTCAACGTATCTCTCCACAATCGAGACACACATTGGAATCAAACTAGCACTGATGGCGTCCTTCTGCTTCTGGTTGATCTTCTTTGAGTCACGGTAAACCTTGAATGTGACATTGATGTACACTGCAGATGACGATGACTCCTGCTTCAACAAAGAAGGTAACTTGTCAATCACACCAGACTCACACAAGCGCACTCTCAAGTTGTAATCGTCGTTGAACTTTCTAGCAAATCTGAATGAGCTCTCCAACAACGATGACAATCTCACCAAGTTCTCATATGGAATAAGCTCATAGAATAAGTCATCATCAAACAACTCACTCAGGGTTTCAATCATCAACAGTTGCAAAACGCACTTTACCACAATGGCGTTTTTGTTCTTAGCCTTGGCACGCAACTCCTCCGCACTCTTGGATCTAGATGGAGACCCATTCACACCATCAGAACCGGTCTTCAAAGGATCAGCGTCAAACAACTCCTGTGCTGTGGTGAGCTTGAACAAGTTCTCGAATGCCTCGGTACACTTGTTCCAGTGTTCAGACTCGAACTTCTCCATGTTTTGTGTAACCAACTGTTGTAAACAAGTTCTTCCAATACGAGCAATGGTGTCGTTCTCCTGACAGATACAGGAAACCAAGAGACTCAAGTACCCATCAAGCATTCTGCTCAATGTTCCGAAGTAGTGGGTGAACAAGGCAATCATGTTTCTCAAAGCTTGAATCAGCGTAGTAGAGAGCCACACTGACAGCTCATCGTGACTGGTGAACTGGTCGACCTCCCAGTGCTTGGACAACACGTCAAAGATAGGGAACAACAACTGTGTACAGATCTGGTCCCAGAACTGTGGATCAAATCTACCACCAAACTTGAATAAAATGTCAAACAGCAAGTTCAAGGCTCTTGATCTCACCTCCAAATCATCAGCAGTCATGATAACCTCGTTAAAACAGGACAAGCCAGGGTACCATAGGTCCTTGAAAATGTCCTTGTGATGTCTCAGGGCAACATTATCAGCCTCGGAGTCAAGAGTCAAGGAGGCAACGTTGTCCAAAATGACCTTGGACAATCCCAAACTTTGCAAGCTGATCTTCTGGAATCTGGTGTTCTTTGCTGACTCCTTCAACACTGCAATCATCTCAGCGAATGCATCTTCCTGACTCAAGATAGACTCATTGTGTTCCTTGTATGCAGCATCAAGGATCTCATAGGTTCTCTGCACAACTTGCATATGTGAATCAGCAGCGGCAAACTCCAATGCAGAGAAGATGGTCTTCCAACCCGATTTGATCTTCGAACCTTGAAGCATGATCAAGTTGTGCAAACAGTTCAAGATCATGTCAGTGACCTGAACGTCATTGGCATGTTTCAGGATGAAGTCAAATGGTTTCAAGAAGTCCTCTTGGAACTTGAAACCGGCCAACTCCTCAATGTTCATGAATCCCATAGAGAGTTGTCTCAAAGAGTCCAATGCAAAGATGATAACAGAAAGATTGTAGTTCTTATGTGTGATCTTCTGGAAGAAGGCGGAAATGACATTCCAGATGTTGGTATACTCGACTCTGATTCTTCCCATGTTGTAGTGACAGACATCAATGACCTTCTGCAAGGAGAACGTTCTTGGAGTGGAACTGTCGAGCGATGACTCAATCTCGTCAAATGCAACATCAGTCAAAGCCTTGATGAGATGGACAATGGCATTGCCGTTCAACTTGTTGCTCTCAGTGAAAATCTTGTCAATAGCAACTGAGATCTCAGAAGAGTTCAATCTGTGACCAATAGCAGGATCCAAATGCTGATTGTGGTAGTTCATTTGAGCTTGTTCTGACAATGTTGTCTTTTTACCAAAACCGAAGAATCCTCCAGTGGTGGCCTGGCTTCTAGAAGACTCCATAGAGTTTCTGTGCATCTTAGCATTGGCGATATCTGGAACAACATCGGCCTGAATACCCTTGGCAATTAATTGCAACCTCTCAGTCTGAGAAACACACACGAGGACTGGACCCCATGAGGTCTTGAGGTAGTTACCGTACTGTTCAGCAAGTTTCAACAACAACAAGAGTGAATCCACGTTCTTGTCCTTCAACTCCTTGACGTTGAGCAAGTTACAGAACTGCACGAGAGCACTGATGAAGGTGTCCTTGGCCTCATCGAGCTCAAACACACAGGAGATGCTGATAGCCAATCTCATACCTTCGAGACAAGCCTTATCGATATCAACTTCATCTTCGTCTCTAAACAGAGTAGTCAAACAAGCCAAGAAGGTCATCCATAACTGGTCAAAGATGGACTTGACGTGCTCAATATGGGAAGCCGAGTAGAACACATTCTTGGAGCCCTTGTTTCTGCCAAGACTCTTGAACAACTTTTCACTCTTGTTGGAGATCTCCTTAGAGGCCTTGTTATAAGCCTCCCTGTTGACGTCTCTACCACCAAACAGGGCAAACCCTTGTGGCTGAGCAGTGTCTAAGTCACCAGCAAGAAGGGCGGCGTGTTGCTCAGACTGCAACTTGATCTCATGGTCTCTGATCTCGTTGAAGATCTCGGTGAGGAACTCAATAGGGAGGTCACTGTTGTCATCGATGCCACGGTTGTTCTTGACAAAGTCATCCAGTGTCATCTTGTTCTTCACATTTTTGGAGTGTTGATCAGTGTTCAGCATGATGACAGAGTAAGAGAGCACATAGGCGGTATCAGCATTAGCGAAGACTCCTGGATTTCCATCCACATATCTTTCAGCAAACTTCAACATGTAACGATCAATTTTTTGAGCCTCACCAGGAAGTCTGAAAGCTTGCAGGAAACGTCTCATAGCCTCGACAAACTTCAAGTTGGTGAAGTCCATCTGATCCACAAATGCGTGCATGATAGCGATGTTGGCTTGGTCACCTTCACCCAAGTACTCACCAATAACAGCCTTATCAAGTCCAGGTTGCTCGAGTAAGAACTTAGCAATGGTTGCTGGCTCCTGATCTGCAATGAACCCTTGCTTGATCAAATATTCAATACCCTTCTTGGCCTTGAAGTTGAACATTCTGATACCTTCTTGTAAGACGGTCTTTCTCTGCTTCATATTCTCAAACTCTTGAGGGTCATCAACTTCCTCCATAGATGGGATAGCAGGTGTTGCAGGTGCACCAATGGAACCGAAAGTACTGGATCTGTTTCTTGTGAGGTTGACAGAGGATGATCTTGTTTCAGGAGTGAGTCCCTTTTGCGCCCAAGAGTGCAAAGATCTGAGGACACCAACGATACAGTCCAGAGCAGTGACCTTGAGTGCATAATCGACAGGGTATGGGAGAGCAACGTCGGTGAGAGCAGACTGTGACGAGAGCTTGGAGATGGAGAGCAAAGGCAGCTGTGACAAGTTGTAAGTGGAGATTGGTTTGGAAGCCTGTTCTTTGAACTCGTATTTCTGCTTTGGCGTGATCTCAACTCTTGTCAGTGCGAGTTTCGAAAGATAGTCAGTGATCTTTTCAGTGATGTTTGGCTGTGAGGAATCACAGTCGTAGTTCAAGTAGAACTCAATCAAAGCCCTTGGATCGTTACAAAGTCTCTGGATGATTACGAGGAAGTATCTCTTTTGATGAGCGGTTGCGGTTTTCAACTCGGTGATAGGGAAGTACACTTCAGCAAAGAAGACAGGGATTTCCCTCTTGAATTGGTATCTCAAGTTGGAAATGATCAACCAGAAGATCTCCAATGTAACCTCGAACACCGGTGAAATAGCAGAAGCAGCATTCTTGGAGATGGTGAGACACAAATATTGTCTGATCGCATCCACCAATGGGATATCCTCCTGGGTTGACGGCGATCTGATGACAATGCTGTTTGTCAAGAAGACGTCGATGTGCTCTTTGATGATGGAGTGGATAACATGGAGAGAGATGAGCTTCGAACGGACAGAGTGTGATCTCATATCCAACGCGTCGTTCTCCAAGCTCTTAACAGAGAGCTTACACATAGCTCTGAATAGGAGGAAAGCGTCTTTCACAATCAACTCGTTTTCATCACCAATATCACCTGTCTGGTCAACAAGACGCTCCTCTTCGTCATTGAGGGATTTCAAGTTCTCCAACTTCAGGGGTTCCTGTGATTCCGAAGGTTCAGTGCCGTTCACAGAAGTTGAGGAGTCATCCTTTGCATGTGGGTCGAGATTGCTAACACTGGATACTGATTCACTTCTCATTGGGGTGGATGGAATTCTCTCAACTTTGTCAAAGACATGGTTAACCACCTGAGTCAACGAGGCCTGAGCAATTGCTTGATTCTGTGGGTTGAGGGACAAGATGAAGATGTTGTAAATCTGTCTCACAGCTCTGAGCAATGTAGATCCATGAGCTGGGAGAGAACTGTTCAAGACACCAGACATGAGAGCCTTCACAACTTGGATCTCAATCTTCTCATCAGTACCTTCACCGTCGAATGCACCGGCAATGGTGTCAATGGCAGCATCAACAAGCTGTACTTTTGGAGGAGGCGTCACAATGGAGTTGGCACCACCTGCTGGCAAGTCGGCGTCATCGGTGAGTGTGGTATTTGTCTTGGAAGGTGGGACCTGGATAGGTTGGAACAAGTGGAAATCGAAAATCTTGGCCATACAGTTCAAAGAAACGACTACAACCTCGGTGATCTTGGACTCAATAGCCAATCTCAACGTGTCAAAGACCTGAGCAGAGTCAAACCCTGTGACAAGCTTCTCGAGAGCCTTTTTACACGAGGCGGTCAACAGAGTGTTCTTCTTCACCTCCTTGTGCTCACTGATACGTGTGATTGCAGTAGTCACGAATGAGAAGTTGGTAGACTTGCGTGAGTTGAGAGAGGCAGCAGTGGAGGCCACGGAAGGTGCTCGTGAATGTCTCGTCTCAGCTGGATGCTCTGAGACAATCTTAGGCAGGGCGCTTGGCTCGTCGTCATCTTGTCCAGCATCTGCAACGTCTTCTTCCTGGACGACAGGGGCCAATGGGTCTTCACGGTCCTCTTTTTCGGTGACCTTGTTGTTCTCTGTTTCTGCGGTGTTGTCATTCTCAGTAGGCTCCGTGACAGGGGAATCTTCTTCCTCATTGGCGGCATCGGCAGCAGACTGAGGAGTCGCTGGAGACGGTGACTCGACAATTCCATCGTTATCCACCTGGGGCTCTTCGACCGAGACGCGAGCTGTGGACTCAGCGCTGGTGGGTGTTGTGGTGTCGTTGTCCAACTGGGCGGTACTTTGATCTCGCAACGAGTCTTCGGACATAGCGCTTGTTCAGAGTGGGAGTGGGAGGGGCAATTGAGCAGCGGGAATTCAGAGATATAGAGATAGACTCAAATAAGAACGCTGCGTGGTGTTGTAATGGAGATGAAGTGAGACGTTATGTTTTCCGTCTTGAGGTTTCCTGCAGTAAATCTGGGTGGGCTGTGGTGGCCTTTCCAGCTTTGGGCGGTTTGGGAAAGCTATCGGGGAGATCACGTAGATAGAAAAATTCGCGGGATCTTCAAAGGCTTCCACCACACAACAACCACACAGCGTGAGGAGAGAGCCGCATCGAGTGGGCTTACAGGTGCCGATCTGGGACTGTTGAGGATCTTATGGGAGATACCTTTGGTGAGTTTAGTACAATTGTCACTTAAGTCTTAAAGTTGACTGTATATATGGTAATTCTCTCATCGATCTGAGTATCTTTTAACGGCACTAGCCCCGGCCTGGCTATGATCGATCGGCTCACGGGTTACGGCCCCGAGTACCGATGACAGATTCACTCCTACAACTCACTATTATATAAAGGGGAACCTCAAACTTTTGAAAGGGGAGTGGACGTTTAGCACCAATGGGCTATGGGCTATGGGCTATGGAAACTGTAATGTGGCTATACTGATGTGTATATAAATAATCTAAGATTTTCATGGTTCCGACCTTAAATGCCAACCCAACGCTCACAACTTAAACTCATCAGAGATGTTCTTGAAGATGTGAGCCGGAAGGACATCATCATAGTACACATTTCTCTTCCCTGAGATCATATCAGACTCCCATTTGGATCTGGATCTTTCACGCATTTGGTTACCAAACTCGGTCAATCCGTAAATCAAGTTCTCATTGCCAATGTAGTTACGACTAGAATCTCCTACTGAAATGTTGGCCAAGTCATACAAGATCTGTGCTGTCAATCCCCATAGGTCCTTAATTTCAGTTTTGGCAGTTCCATTATCAAACTCTTCATCTGAACTCAAATCAACGACGTCATCGAGCCATTGAACCTCATTTGTGTTGACTGTAGGGTAGAAGTAGTGCTTGATTGGCCATTTCAATCTTCCCCATTTGTAGTAGTTGATGGTCTTCTTGAGATATTCCTTCTTCTGGTTCTGATCTATGAGATCAAGCAAGGGCACAGAGAAGATCGAAGCAGTTTCACCTGGGTTCAATAACAGTCTCATATTCTGGATTTGTTGTAATGGGGATTCCCTGTTGTGGAGGAAACACACAACTGGCCGTACACTTAGGAATGTCCTTGAAAGGTAACATGGAAGTGTGTTCAAATGCTCCAATGACAATCCTAGCTTGTTGAGTTGCTCCTCGTAGGGCAGTCCAATTTCTTCATTCGATTCACGTAGAGCAACCTCAGCTTCGGTCTCCGCATCAGAGTCAGCTTTACCACCGGGAAGTGAAACGTGTCCAGAGAAGTTGTTCAATTGACGGGATCTCTTTGTCAGGAGTACTCGAAGTTCACCGTAGTTACCAACAAATAACACTATCAAGACAGCTGAGCGTCTAGCTGAGGGCCATATCGTAGTGGTGGGGTAGACTCGCGGACAGACGTAGTTCCTAATGTTTGCCAGCAGTTGGGAAGTTTTAGGTGGCATAGCAGAGTGTAAGTGTCCTGTTCAGTGAAATATAAGGGATGCTTTCACTGGTAGATCAACGGATTGGCTCAAAAGAGGAGAACCCAGAAGATCCTCTCCACTTTTAGGCTTCCCTCTACATCCATACACCACATGCCTCCGGATGAGACAAAAGTTCGGACTTCCGTCCGGAGTTCCATTGACCTCAATCAACATCGACAGATGATCTTGTTTATGAGACGCTACGTCTCTATTAGTCTCTGAAGATCGACAAGATGGTGCTTCCTATCTCCTGTAACGAGTGCAGAAGACGTAAAGTGCGTTGCAATAGAGTGCATCCGTGTGAGAAGTGCACTGACAAAGGTGTTGAATGCACTTTCCCTTCCAGGTTCCGTTCTATTGAGATCAGCAAACTCACTCAGTCTGTTCCACAACCGTTACCTCCAACTGCTTATACGTCTCCACAGACTAATTTCCAACAGACTAATGTGTTCTCAAAACCCGCGTTACAGTCGGTGCCCTCACCCATCTTCCCATCGGGTCATGTTCCTCATCTTCCCTACCCTGTTCAAGGAACCACACCGCCCGTTGACGTACAGGTATATGAGAATAAGATAATGTCTTTGGAAGCACAGTTGCGTGAAACAGAGTCCAAGCTGAAGGCATCCGAGGCGTTGATTTCGATCTTTGACTCCTCGGGGATGTCTACTCAGAATCATTTTGGGCTAAATTCCATTGAGTCAATGGAACGTACTGCACTGAAAGACCACACCACGAGTCAACTGGAAGGTGGATCAATCAACGCCAAAGAGCTCAAGGAACAGTCGAGGCTAGCGAGACAGGCAAAGCCATTGCCCATGTTGGTTGGAGATAAAGAGGCAAACTACAAACTTCTCAACAAGCTGGTCACAGAGTTCTTCCACGACTGTAAACTAAATTTCTTTAGCGAGCTGTTCAAAGAGGACGAAGTGCTCAAGTTTCTGGAAAACCATGGAAACCTGGAGGAATGGAATAACGATGACGATTTGATGGTGTTACAAGTCATCTTGATTGATAGTGTAAAGAACAGACTTTTGAAACCGAACACTGACAGCCCCGACATTCAGGACCCTAAAGCGGTGTTGCAAGCTCTTGTGGGCCATTACTCCTGTCTTTCCAAGATGCAACAAACAGAATCCATCAGGTTCATTAAGTCACAAGTGGTGATGGTGAACTACTTCTACTACGTGTATGAGTTTGAGAGAGCGTGGAAGACGTTATTTTCGCTTGTGTCGAACGCATATGCCCATGGTGTCCACATTGCACAAGGTCCTCTATGGCTGAAGATTTCATTTTTGGAAGCTTTGTTATGTTCGTCTTGTTCGAGACCAAATATCATCCATGGAGTGGACAGAATCCACATCTCCAAGCAGGAAGACCCATATGGTGAGTACATCTTTATCAACCTAATGAGAGAACAGAACATGGCCCACATTGAGGCATCCATTAACGGTATGGAGGTGCCCTTCAAGCAAGTGTTGAAGTTTGATCAAAAGTTTGACCAGTACAATGCCCTGTTGCAGGAGATATTGTGTTCAACCAAATCTAACGATGAGCGTGGGAAGGCATCGATGCTCGCGTTGATCTCATTGAGTCAACACTTAAAACTACACCAACGACATGTTCAGTCCGAACTGTACAGTGATGAGAAGACCATTCAACTCATCATCCAGTTCACGGAGGTATTGGAAAGAGTCACGCATTCAGTCACCTCTTTGGATAAGTTGAGGGACAACTTCACAGGGTTGGAGTGTCACGTCTACCAGTTCATGCTGCTGTTCTTGATGTATCTGAACTACAAATCTGTGCAGTACAGTATTGAACCAAATCTTCATGGGTTCAAGACCATTGGGATGATTGAGGCCAAGAGGATGTGTGACACACAACAGAGACTGATGAAGATTTTCGATGCCAACACGAGTTACAAACCTCCAAAGAACATAGCGAGAGTGTTGTCCATCATCCGATCTGTGAATCTGAGCGATCCTCAACTCAAGAACGGATTTGTTTCTTCAACTACTACGGTGGTTGATGAGAGCAGTCCTCAAGTGAAGACTTTCTATGCCAATGAAGGGGTCAGAGATCTGCTTGAAGATGAGTTGGCATTAGTTGTCTTGAAGGACGTGAGTGAGGTCGAGCCGATGTTTAGTGTCTAATATAACAATATTAATCACATTATCATCACATGCATACTTGAATTGATGATGATCATCGATATGGATAAGAATAGACCGAACGTGCGGGCCCCAACCAGAAGATAGCTATCATGTGTCACGGTACAGCCACATGATTGTTGCTACGCGGCTGAGGACCAGGAGGAGGCGAGTGTCACGTCAACTGTAGCTCAGGTATGAGTCACATTAGGCATGACCCCTTTCCCCAGCTTTCCAATGGTACAGTACTATGACCCACTGGTGTTAGACTACAACGCAGATTACTCTCGCTAGGGCTTATCTCTAATCAGTGGCGACCCCTCTATGAGACCACCACTACAGCCAGTCCCGGTGATGTGGACGGAGTACACTGGTGGGGAAACCAGAACGAGCAAAGATGAACTCATCAATAAAAGAGACTGTACAGTGTACACTGTAGCTTGTCACGGGTACCATAATCCATGACCTTAAGCAATAGTGCCATCGTGCTAATCTCGCGTTTGTCGTGGACGGCAAGGTTCCTCGTTGGATAACCTGTGGGGTGCGTTCTGGCAGCTGGACGTGTCAAGCTACGGGAACCTCCGGGGTTACTGTGGGTACACTGCTCGTCATCAGATAGGAGGCGTCGGTTCTCCAGCAACGGCCAGCCCACGATGGACGAGCAACCAGTTGGTCATGGCCATCCGGGTAGAAATACACACAACCTTCAAGTATACTTTCTTGCATTGTCTCTTCCTACTATCACACACCATCTGGTATCAACCAACGCACCACGATTAACCCGCGGCTCATACAAGCTCCGTCTCCCGAGCGCCTCCCCGAACGCGTCCAATTCGAGAATTGTTCAGAACTCTCCAGCTATTTCCGTCACCACCAGCTGATAAGCTAATTGTTCGAGTCGAGCGGAAATTTCGAAATTTCACCAAATAAACAAGTGACCAACTGAAAAATTACCACACTCTCTACCATCTACTCAACCAAGAAACCAAACACACTCAAGAGAACAAACTTTCATCAAGACACCCACTGCAAACGCTCACCAGAACCTGTCACTCTTTACAAAGCCTGAGAAATCCCGCACTTTATCGCACGTGTTTTCTGCTCAAATCTCCACTGCGACACGTCAACTTTCCAGCTATCTTCAAGTCTAATAAGTCATCCACAACAACAATCCACTGAGCGGTAGCAATTCTTATTACCATCAAATGTCCGTCTCAAAGTCAGCAGCACGCAACTCTTCACCTGAATCCATGGCGCCAACCTCCCCTTTCTCCAGCTCCCAATCACTTCTCTCCACCTCGTCACTCTCCAACCAGTCCATGCTCGAGTCGCCACAGTTTATCACACATGCCACATATAAGAAACCAACCACAAAGCATGTCACACAGCTCTCCACTTCCTCTGCTGAGGGTATCGCTGTGGCTAACCAGTGCACCCCTGAGAGACTCGCCCGTGTGCTAATGGTAACAGGCCCACTGGCTATCAGACATATCACCTCGAACTTGTCCAATCAGATCCCTGGCTTTGAAAAACTATCTTTGTCGAAGCAGAGAAGACTCATCATGAACTGTCTGAACCAAGGATGGGAGGAGGAGTCTGTCATCTTCGAGAAGATCGGTTGGGGCCAATGGCGTGCTAGAAAAGTGGACCCAGCTCATTTTATCAAGGAGAGAAATGCAGTGAGAATCGCCAATGCCAAGGTGAAGGACACTGACAAGTCTGAATCCAAGTCCTTCTCACTGGATAAGGCTGCTGCTAACGCCAGAAGAGAGTCCATCACTGCTAATAGATACGAATTGGATCACCATGAGAAGCTGTTGAACGCGTCGGCCAAGAAGAACGATTCAAAGAAGCCTATGAGAGACACATCAATGGACAACGACTACGCTATTGCTTCTGATGATGAAGATGACAACGCTATGGCATCCTCAAGTGACTTCTCTGATGTGGAGGAACAAGAAGACGGCGTCTTTGAATTCGATGAAGATGATGAACAGATCCCACCTTTGAAACTCAACAACAGACTAATCTCTCCACCAACCAACACATCATCATCATCATCATCAAGAAGAAGATCAAGTCTAACTACAAACAGAGGTATCCAGAAGCCAAAGTTCAAAGCCATCAGATCTAACTCACAGACCCCAACTTCACCTGATTTTATCTCCTCGTCAATGACAAAGAAGATCGAGATTAAGAACCGTACGAGAAGAAATTCATCCATCAGATCAACGTTAAGCACGGAGAATGGAGCAGAGGAGTCAGAAACCGATGAAGAAGATTGGAAGTCTATGGGGGCCTCAAAACTTGCAATCACTTCCAGTGACATAGATCCAAGATTCGCTCCTGGAATACTCCAAAAGGATGAACAGGATGCAGTTCTTGCCTTGGTGAACCTCAGATCAATCTAACATTTGATCTGATACTATACCTGCTTAAGTGCTCCACTGATGATGACTCTACGATGTTCCAAATGCCCTCTTTCTGATTCTATATATTACCAATGACTGTACAATAGTAACACTATCTTAATATTCTTGCATTTAATTACTTCTCGCTTATAAACAACCTTATAACACCTCAGGATCTGTCCTTCTCAATTCCATGATATTTCCATGCAAGCTCACTATCAAAGATCTCTACCGATGAACAACTAAAACTACAGTATCCAGGTTTTATATAAAGCAAATTTACAATTTAGATGAGATATATAAGTTGTAAACTTAGCCCCGGAAAGTTAACATAGATAGCAAAATGATTTCAAACACAAGTGTTTTCAATCAATTTACTTCTTAGCAGCCTTCTGGGCGGCCTTGGTGACCTTACCAGCCTTGTCGGACTTCTCAACAGACTTGATAACACCAACGGCAACGGTCTGTCTCATGTCTCTGACAGCGAATCTACCGAGTGGTGGGTAGTCAGTGAAGGCCTCAACAC